>WHVE01000908.1:0-46127 GCA_015178995.1 Trichophaea hybrida | reverse complement strand
GTCGCACCCCATCTACCATTCACCATACACTCGTCGCACCCATCTACCATTCACCATACTCGTCGCACCCCATCTACCATTCACCATACACTTGTCGCACCCCATCTACCATTCACCATTCAGTCGTCGCACCATCTACCATTCGCCATACACTCGTCGCACCCCATCGACCATTCACCATTCACTCATCGCGCCCCATCTACCGGAGATACTGTAACAACGGTTATCAGTATGAGTCGTCGGGCAAACCAGTTCTTACGATTGCGATGCACATTATGTGGAAAGCGGATCCGCAACTCCACTTGTCTTTCTCAACATTATTGAAACGATCACCCAGAGGCATTTGACGACACGGGAGAGGTAATGGAATGACTTGGAAAAGAAGCAAATTGGAGATCTAGTAAGTAGCGAGATAAGCAAAGCAAACAGTAAACGAATGCAGGAGAACCTGACAGTACCCAAGGGTTCATACCAGCCGCGCAGACCTCCGAGAGCGCTCCCATACCCGAGCTACCAGAGAAACATGACGTCACATTTGTAACCGCGAGGACAATCACCCACACAGAAGTGTATAGAGAGGCCGCAGGTGGGCAAGTGGTGGGAGAGGCTACGAGCCTCTACGACAAACACCGGAAACCGAATTGGAACCCGTGGCACCCATTTGCAAATGCGTTCGATTATCAACAAGCCCGTGCTCTGGGTACACAAAGCAAAACTTGGGTAAACGACTATCTGCGGCGCGGCCTGGACGATTTCCGTACGACTTCGTTCCAGACAGCATCTGAGCTCTGGGAGCTGCTGAGGTGCCTCGACTTCGGACTGGGAGCAGAGAGTTGGCTTCAGGCGCCTGGGAAATATGGCAACATATACTGCAGGGACATTTTCAAGTGCATCCAGTTTCTTTTGTGGCATTTACCGTTTGCGGAGCACCTGGATTTCCATCCGGTGCAGCTGTACGATTCGGTTAATCATCGAATCTATAGTGAGATGAACTCAGGAGATTGGTGGTGGGAAACTCAGGAGCAATTACCCGACGGTGCAACAATTGTGCCAGTAATCTTCGCCTCGGACAAAACCCATCTCACGAATTTCTCTGGCGACAAGAGCGCCTGGCCACTATATATGAGTATCGGGAACATTCAGAAAGATGTTCGTCGTGCAGCATCAAAGCGGGCCTGGATTCTGGTGGGATTCATTCCAGTTCCACCGAAAGGCGCAACTGATATAGACTCTTCATGGCACCGCGCGATCCATACCATCCTGAAACCACTTAGAGAAGTCGATATCAGAGGCACTGGTTACGAGTGGGATTGTGCCGACGGTTTCAAACGTACCTGCTACCCATTGCTAGCAGCATGGATTGGAGACTACCCGGAGATCGCAATGATCACGAAGATAGTCGGAGGAGCATGCACTGTGTGTGAAGTACCGAAGGGACCTGAGATGGGCCATGGCAAAGGATTTCGCAACTGGGAGCCTCGATGTACGTCACGCTATAAAGAGCACCTGGAGGAGAATCGACTTGATGAATTCAAAGAGGTGCATCTACAACCGACTTCGAATCTCTTCTGGGATTATTCTCTGTGCAACGTCTATCGCCTTTGGCAACCAGATGCGCTTCACCAACACTATTTGGGGATCGTGAAAGATCTCTTCAACTGGCTTTTGGAGTACCTCACCGATCGAGGCTTGAAAGCTGAATTCGATGCCCGGTTCACCTCAGTTCCACACTACCTGAACATGTTGCGTTTCTCTAAACCCTTTGATGCTCTCAAGAATGGATCCTGGCATGGCAAAGAAATCCGAGAAATGCTCAGGAGTCTATCTGCAGTATGTGCTCCCCTGCTTTCCAGCGACGTTGCAGGGAAAACAATCACAGAAAGTGCATCTGATACAGAGGTTATGAAAACGATTTGGGCACTGATTGAATTTTCATTACTAGCCAGCCAGCGAACGCACTCGGATATCTCGTTGAAATATCTCGACGAAGCTCTCGAAAGCTTTTACAAGTGCAAACAAATCTTCACTCCTCAACATGCTACTGAGGCTCGGGCAAGGCGTTTAGAAAGCGACTTCCAAGCGCAGGCAGCAAAACTTAAAGAGGTGGCGATGGAGAAGATAGAGAGAGAGCTTCATAGGGAGATTTATGGTATCACAACTGGGCAGCGGAGAACTTTTGAGGTGCACCTGAAAGAAGAGAAGCTGCGCGCCACTACCTGGAATGCAGAGGAGCGGGCGACAACAATGGTACGACTCGAAGCAGAGCTCTACGGAGCGTCCACAGACCAGCTTGCCCGGTTTGGCCAGTTGTTTAAAGAAGCTCAGGACCGCCTGGAACTCAAGCTGCGTCCCGAAGCTAGCCATGGACCGACAAGCAAGTTTGCTCGAGAACTTGAACGACAACGTCACGCCATCATGACTGCCGTGTTCGGTGCATCGAAGGTCACTGTCGCTGCAAAGCGGGAGTTCGAGCGGCGCCTGTTGGAAGCTGAGAAAGCAGCAACACATTGGTCAGAGGAGCGCCAACAAGAGGTTGACCGGTGTCTGGAGATAGAGGTTTACGGGGCAAGCCATGCAGCTCAAGCTGCTTTTCGTCACGCCATGACGGAGAAGTGCCTGAAGTATGATCAGGAATGGGACTCAAGGCAAGGTCCGAATTTACGGAAGCAGCTAACGCTGCAATTCTATCACTTGTGAAAACCTAAAATGCACCTCCTCTGTCATTACCATGAGTTCATCACCAGGATGGGTGCTCCTGATCATTTTTCAACCGAGATCTCAGAGCTCTTGCACATTTCGAACGTCAAAGAAGCGTACCGTGCCAGCAATGGGGTCAACTTCATGCTACAGCTTCTTCAGCACAATGATCGCTACACCGCGATGGACTACATGGAACACACTCTTCGGTGGCTTGCTTTGTACGGATGGCATGTCGAGGAGAGTGCAGTAGTCCTTAACATGATGACAGGTCGAGAGAAACGGCAAATGACCAGGTGTGCCCGGCAGAAAAGGATCCTTGCCGGCGAATCTGAACCTTTGATTCGACCCAGTACACAACCTCTGCAGCAGTTTAAACTTTCAACTATTTGTGCACGTTCACTGTCTTTCAAGCGGATATCACTAGCTGAAGCAGCTGCAACCTTCAACATTCCGACATTGCCATCACTTGTCAGGCAGCATCTGCATGAGATCTGGGGCCGTGATGCGGTCAGTGTGATCTGGGGCTACGGAAATGAGTTCAAGGAAGACGTAACCTTACAACCTCACAATAAGGTCGCTTTCTACACGCCGGAATTTCATAACCCTCAGCAGATGAACCGGATCCTGCTCGACTGCAGCGTTGAGGGTACGCCAGATGGTGAGACGCACAGGCGGCCACCGCAGGTGATATGGGTGCGCGTGGGCGAAAATACAGATGATGGACTCCCCGGGCGCCGCCCCACATTTCCCATTCTATACTTCACCTTTTCACCACCGACCAGGACCTCCCTGGTAAGTGGGATGATTGCGAGGACTGGCGGCCGGCTGTTGCAGCAGCACCCTCATTTCCTTTCATCCCTTCAAGCCTGGGTTGATAGACCATCACCGCTGGAGTTGGCCGTTGTTGTCGGTACACATTTCGAGCATCGTTTAGGGCACCCTCAAGAAGTGGATGGGTTCGTCAGAGTGGTAAAGGAATCAACACCACATGTTATTGCCGTGGAGAAAATTGAAGGGCTGTGCCACTTGGTTCCAGAGATCTGGGCAGCGACAGGGAACGGTTCGGTATGGATTGTACATAATCAAGTGGATTTCGATATGTACTGGGATGTATATTAAGACAAAACACATATGGACGAAAGGTTTGGAGCCACCTCTGCGATTTATCCAAACGAATGAGAGGAGTCTCACGCAGGGGTGCGCTTGAAATCCAGCTGGTGAATATAGACAATATATTAGTGTAATGAGATCTAAAGATGTCTATTTATACAAATCTCTCGTGACGATGCTTGAAGTAGCAGCGATGAATTGACAGCATGATCTATGAATAGAGTCACATATGATGCCAATTGGCAGTGAGGGCTGCGGAGCGTCAGGGAGGCACGCGGAGCAGAGTACGCGAAGGAGCAAGTTTGTGGACCTCCCAGGAAGTGGTAGGAATGCTGTGAGATGCTCCTGTGCGATTGTGGAAAGTTCACAGGTGCACCGGGAGCTGCCTGGAGCGCGTCGGAGCATAGTAAAATGATACCGGAGGGTTTGGGAGCCTCTCAAGCCCCAAGGAGGATCCCGGAAGGTGGGTGCCAGGCCAGGGAGGAAATTGCATTTTCCTGATATATTTTTTCTTATCTTGTTCAAGGAATGGTTCGTACTTACTGGATCGAAAATTTTTGCTCGTCCTGGATGACCTGGAATGGCTGAATCATGACACGTTTGGATCCACTTGAGCTTTTCTCCGTCCGTTGGTTGAGCCTGTTGTGCTTCAGAAATTTCCAACAGTCATTCCTTGCATGTCCCTTCACTGCTGTCATATGGACATTGTTGACACACGTTTCTTACCCAATTCCACAATTGTACAGTGGTTGTTGAATCATTATCAAAGTTAACCGTTTATGCGATTGCCACAATTGACCCCTTTCGTACTTTTTTGCCAAGATTTTCTGTTTTCAGTACAATTTGCTGGGCTTTTTCTGCCCCAGCCCCCTTTGGAGGGATGCCTCCTGGCATTCTTGTGAGTGTGTCAGGCGTCTGTCCTGGTTTGCCTGGTCGATGAACTATTTTTTACTTGAAACGGGTGAGACATTTGGATTCCCTTGTTTGCCTCCGATTTCATAGTTTCAACGTCATGAATTATTCCAGATTCTTGTAATCAGTGAGAATCTCAATCGGATGTGCTGAGCCTTCGCACTCAGGCATCTACTGTTCCAAACTTTTAACTATCACACCTAGTTCTTGATAGTAAATTTCGTAATTCTCTTCGGCAGGCAAATGTTTTTTGGCAAAGAAGGCTACTGGATGTAGTATTCCATGATCCTCATTCGGAGCAAGGACTCCTGCGCATACATAGCTTGAAGTGTCAGTTTGAAGGACTATTTCTTTTTAATAATCGAAGTGGGCTGGCACTGGTACTGTCGTATAATATTTTTAAAGTTCGGCGAATGCTATGTTCTAATCGGATCCCCAGTAAACAGGTACTAGCTTTTTCATAAGTTATGTTAGTGGCTGTACCACTCTGATGGAAATCTGTATGAATCATCGGTAGAAGTTAGCAAAGCCTAAATAAGCTTGGACTTCTGTCAATTTCTCCGGTGCTTCCCAGTTTGTGACTGCTTGGACTTTCTCTGGATCCATTCAGATTCCGTTTACTCTGACAATTTACCCTAGAGATTTGACTTCTACCTTATGAAACTCACATTTCTCTGCTGTTGGATAGAGGCCCACTTCCTTGAGTGATAACATTACCGCTCGAACGTGCTCTTGATGTTTCATTAGATTATTGCTATAAATAAAGATGTCATCCAAAATACCCATGCAGAATATTCCAAAAAGGGGTATAATGTGTTGATGAATTCTTGGAAGGATGCTGGTGCATTGGTAAGTCCGAAGGGCATGACCAGTGATTCAAAAAGTCCATAGCAGGTCCTAAAAGGCATTTTCCATTCATTCCTGTCTGTGACTCTAATTATGTTATACATTTTGCAGACATCTAGCTTGGTATCATAATGGGCTTGCGAGAATCTTTGCAAGGTTTGTTGGATTGATGGTACAGGGAACTGGTGTTTTATTGTTCCTTCATTTAGGTTTTGGCAATTGACATTGAGTCTTGAGCCTTCTCATGGCTTTGGAGCGAAGAGTACCGAAGCTCTGCAAGGTGATGAAGATGACCAGATGAATCCCTTGGACATGTTTTTCTCTATCCATTCTTGTAAAACTTGTAGCTCCTCTCGAGATAAGGTGTAAATAGATCCAAACAGTGGAGTGAACCTCTATTGAAGCTTAATTTTATGATTGTAGAGTGGGTGTGGTGGTAGCATTTCCACGACTACCTTGCTGAACAAGGGTAGAGACTGGGGATATTTGTTGGGGATAGTCTCTTCGAGGGGTTTCTCCTGTAGGTCTTTCATTCCCGAGGCTTTGCTGATTTTGTACAGTGTGGTGGCGTAAACCTTCAGTTTCTCCCTTCTTATTCTCCTTACGAATGGTGATGCTACTATCATGCTGATGTCTAATTTTGGCCATTCCGGATCTGCGGCTGTTGTTTCGATCTGGTTGCCCCATACCCATTCCCTCGAATGATGCTGGCAGTGCTGTTGGCAATGACTGCTTTTGAATCGTATCCTTTGGCTCTGGAATTTGACTGTAACATTGTGGAGTTGTAACTATGGCAATCCTAGCATGATTGGTTAATGCCCTAACTTTGTTACAAAAACTGCTAATTGTTCCTGATATGATCGTATTTCTATGTTTAATTTGGCCATGGTGTAATAGTTCCTGATTCAATGGGTCTTCCATCGATGACTTCTAACTCTCTTCGCTCTCGTAATTTCTTCACTTTCAACTGATGATGGTGAACATAATCTTTATCAACAAATGCCATTCCCATGGCTCCACAGTCAATCAAGGTGTGTGTGTTGATTAATCTGTCTCTGATCTTCAGCGATCATTTTGAAATAAGATGTTTGTTTTTGTTCAAAGACTCCTTGATTTCTGCACTAGTAATTGAAAACTGCGACATTCCAAAACAAGATTTAACATCTGTAGTCAAAGGAGATTTGTGCCCAGCACAATGGCCATCAATTTTGCACTGGTCTAATCTTTTCCCGACTCGACTTCCTTTCTTTTCTTTGTTCCTGAATCAGCATCCATTTTATTTCCTGCTTTCTTAATAGGTGTTACTTCCACCTGTCCTGATGCTGCTATCAATTTTCTTGGGCACAATGCCGCAAAGAGTCTGGTATCTCCGCAGTTCATTGAAAGTCCTCCTTCTCTTCACTGCCAGCGTTGTTCTGGAGTAATTTTCTTTCCTTGGCCTGCTGTGAGATCCAATGGAGTGGGGCTGAAGAACCCTGTTTCTGTTCCCGCTGGTGCAGAATTCGAGGCGGGTGTGGTGTTGATTGTTGGGTCAGGCTTCTTGTTGCTTCCTTCCAATCTTCATGACTTCTTTTCTGCCGCTTGTCTTTTTATTTGTGACTCTCTTTTTGATTACAATTTGACCAATTTGACCAGGCTTTCTGGCTCCTCAGTATGTTGTAGGAAGTCCTTGAGTTTGTTGGATAGTCCGTTATATAACACATCCATTTGGGCTTCTATGATCCATTTGACATCCACTACGTATCATTGGAATTGTGTGTAGTACTGAGAGACCTCGCAGTCTTGTTGCTTGAGTTTGAACACTTCCCTTTTGGCCGTCACTGCTTTGTCTTGGTGTCCAAAGGCTAGGTCTAGCAAGTCAACTAGATCCGTCAAGGTTTCGAGCTTTACTTCTCTGGAGATCTCATCTCCTAATGGCATAAATTGTGCCCAAGCTACCCCTTTCAGGTACCCCACTTTGTACCTCAGCTTTTTCTGTTCGATATTGACTGCTTTTGGTTTTCTGGCAATCCTTAAGGCTAACTGCACCTTCCACCAACAGAGTTCCTTTCTATCTTCTCCTAAAAAGCTGGCAATTTCATTTACATTCTCTTCGCTTTCATTACTTTCTTCCCTTTTTCCTGTTCTTTCTTTCCGTCGATCTCAAGATTCGAGTTATCTGTTCCTCATTTTCCTCTGGTAAACTCCTGAACTTCTCTATATGTGCTTGAGCATCTTCCAGGTCCTGTTTCAATTCCGCCAGATTTGGGTTATTCTCTTCCAGCTGTTGATCGAGGTTCCGGACATTTTCTTCCAGATCTTCGTGATAGTATTCTGGGGTTCTTTCCTCTGTGGTTCTGAATCTTTATTGGGTAAGAAGCAGCTCCTGTGTCAGGTTGTTCCATTTCTTGATGACCTTTTCTCATTCTGCCACCTATTCCGATATTTGTACTTCCTCATTTTTCACAGATTTCCATTCTTTCAGCAAATCGTTCAACCTGCTGGTTGCCTGTACCTGAGCAAGGGCAGTCAGTCCTGGGTTAATTGCTTGGATAAGTTGCCAGTGGTGTTTTTTGTCCATTGCCTCCAGATTTGCGCATGTTACATTGTCCAATTCCTGATGGAGTTCCCCTGTCAACATCACGTTGTGTGTTGTTCTGGAAAATTCTCCATACATCTTGGCAATTTTCGAATGGTGATTGGTGTAGGTATTTGTTGATCTTCAAGCCGAAAATATGTACTACTTCAATGCACTGATTACAGATGTGCCACCAGGTATCATGTTCTCTGAATATTCAACAGTTGTTGCCACAAGGAGTTTCGCATCAAATATACTGATTGGGATTCCAGCACATCAACGCCTGACTAGATACCATGGCACAAGGGTTTTGAGACCAAGGGTCCACAGTGAACAAAGAATACAACCGCATTCATCGATGTGATCGAAAAAAGTATTGAACCCTTCAATGCTGCAGTTACCGATAGATATTACGGCCCAATCCTGAATTGTTCCGCAGTTGCAGTGAATGGTTGGCTCTGGATAATCGTAATCTATATCCCCCGATTCTTCCGATCAGTTGCAGTATTATACACAGTCACAAGTGGGTTCATCACTGATCTAAAAATGGCACTGATTGCCAAAAATATCAGGATTCGTTGGTCTTCAAAAGATCCACAGACAACTCAAACAGATGTGTCTCCAATAGGAATGGATAACCAATCTGTTTCCAAAGTTGCTTGCAGATTTAAAAACGACACAGGAAATGTTGCAGGTGCGATGACAATCATAGCACCCTGAACAGTGAGGGTATCGGCACATAAACTAAAAATATAACTGGTAGACCTGATTATGGACTCGTTCTTCTGTCAAGGGTTCAGGGCTCGGTATCAAGGGTTCAGAGCTTGATGTTCTAAGGGTTATACAACAGGAAGCCGGATGGCTAAGAAGTCCAAGGGTCGCCTGTAGCTATGAAAGAGAGAACTGTATACGAGAGACTCGACCCAGAATCACCGAGTATTAACGAAGCGAAAGCCGAAGCTAATTGATTGTTTTATAGACAAGAGAACATGTGAAGAAAGTAACTTTTCCTACACTGAACGCCCGGTTTATATACTGTGATCCACTTGTTCCATAATACATCTGAACTGCTGCTTTCTTTGTACACTGCTTTTCATATGGTTTGATTGTTTTCCTGTACAACCTGATTCGAAACCTGATTTCATTCTCGTCATGCTTGAGTCTGCATCAGAAACCTGATTTCCATCTCATTATACTTTCTTCGTGATATTATTCACCGATTATAACTCCACCATCATTCGTCACTCAACAGAACCGTGACAGTTTCACCCGCAAACAGATGGGCTGTCAGAGATCTCAAACAAGCAGGTCCCACGGTATCTACTGGCTTTCGCCACTCACCATCAAGACCACTGGGGCACTATGCTTCCACTTGCAAAATAGGCATACAATACGTCTACACTCTCTTCCACCAATCGACGCTTGTTTGAATTGGACCTTGGATACACACCATGTATTCCATTGGACTTCGTGGTGGGCCAACGGCAGCATGACAAAATGCGGAACCTGAAAGGCGCAGCATTTGTTGAACGATTGCAGGCTTGGTTACTGGATGCTGAGGACAGCCTCTGCGAGGCACACGATGGCCAGACGGCGGAAGCAAACAAGAACCGAAAGCCATGCACCCTTGAAGCCGGCGACTTCATGATGTTGATCAATGAAGACCTGCCGATTACGTATGCGAACCACAACTTATCTTGGCGGAAGCTGTGACACCTATGGGCCAGACCCTACACTATCATGAAGTTCTATGGGCTTAATGCAGTCGAATTGGAGTTACCAGCAGATATGACGATACACGATATTGTACATGTCAGCAGACTCAAGAAGTACACCACAGATCCGGTGCGAAACAAGCCATCACCTCCTCCCAGACAAACTGTAAGAAATAACAATAGAACGATTCAGAGTTCGTCTCAAATCGAAGTTATTATCTCGCATCAGCAGGAGCCAGGCATCAAATGTGGCTACAAATATCAAATCAAATGGAAAGGATACGACTATGATGAAATGACCTGGGAACCAGCCGGCAATGTCTCAAAAGCAAAGAAAATGCTTGACAACTATAAAAAACAACACAGATTGGGAGAAACAAAGGTTAAACGGATGAGGAAGGGCTAAGGCCGCAGAGTAGATGGCCATTGGTTAACCTTTGTCATGGAGTCGATGACAGGTGGATTTATTCTTCATGTTTTCAATGTTTTGGGTTTTCTATTGGCCGATATGCCGAGGAGTCGAGGCATGGGAGTTGCTTGTACTTGGAACAAAAGTTTTGTGTATTGAGAAGTATCTCGAACTTCTCAGGAGGAATGTCGTATGGCAAGAGAGATGGTTGACATATGGTGCGGCTCGCGGAAGGGCATGGGCCAGAAGGGGATACGTGTGCACCAATGAAGTTAGTAGATCTGCGAGGATAGACACTGCTCATCTAGACTAAGAATAGGCTATCATCACTTCATACTAGTACCGCAACTGAGATTTAAAATTGCAAGTATGGATATAAAACATGAGACTTGAGATCCTGAAGCACCATGTGAACATAGGTTGGTACCAAATCTATTGATTGTTTTATAGACCAGAGAATATATAAAGAGCTAACTAATCCTCAACAAAATCATTGTCCTTATATACATTATTTGCAATTGTCATCACTCAGAGTTGCTCATTCAATATTCATTCCAATACCACTGTACTACTGCTTCCACCTCTTTACCTCTGTTGTATCATTATTTCTATCTTTCACCAAGTATTCCAAAATCTGTTTCTTCTTTTTTAAAACCCGTTATTCTTTTCTGCAAATCAGTTTATCAGCTTGAAAACCTATTTATTATTTTTTTTGTTCATAAACCAGATTCCAGCAACAAAGTATAACTATTATCTATTGACCCTTATTCACTCACCAATTCTCACAACACTCAACTGTAACATTTAGGTAAGACAATTGATACTTCAAATACATTTGTAAATCTAGCATCAGTTTGGTAACTCAAGCTTCATTATAGTGGGTTAATGTACCTTTGAGCTCTTGAAGGGTCCAATAGGCTTTACATTCTGTGGTCCAGATAGGCTTCAAGTTTTGTAGTTTTTCCCATTGAGTATTACCAGATCACCTACTGAATACTTCTGAGGTTTCTTATTATATTTGTCATAGTACTTCCACATTTTCTCCTGCACTTGCTCTCACCCCTTACAGCACACCATATGCATACAGGTCATCCATTTCACTTAGTTCCTATATGCCAGAATCTTTGCATCCAAACCAATAGACCAATTGATTTAACAATCAAATCCAAAGTTTATATCAAATGGTAATACTTGTATGGCAGTGGTTAGAAAGTCATTATGGGTATACTCTGCTATTGATAACATTGCAGACCATTTATTCTGCTTGTGATTGCCATTATTCTGTGCATAGTATACTAGTATTTGGTTGATTATTTCCATTTGTCTGTTCATGTGAGGTTGAAATGGCAAAATCATGAACTTTATGTCAACTGCTGCTACCAATGAGAACCCAAACCTGTAGGTGAATTCTGAGTTCCAATCTGATACTATGCCAAATAGTAGGCGATGAAATTTTCATACATCTTTCGGAAAGATTTCGACCAAGTCCATAGCATTCTTTTCTATATCATGCAATAGAATAATATTTGCCATTTGTGTGAATCTGTTAATAATTACCCAAACCTGTTAGCATCTGTCTGATACTGGTAATTCAATAATAAAGTCAATGGAAATCAAATCGTAAAAGAGGTATGCTATATTGAGGGATTTTAAAACACCATAGTGGACATGAGGATCTGCTTTGTTCTTTTTGATATTCACTATATAAGAAGACATAATCTGCAATGAATTTTTCCATTTCCAGCCAACATAAGTTTTGTCTGACTAGGTCAATTGTTTTATCCTACCCCATATTTACAACAACTTGCAAATTGTACTCTGCTTCCAATAGCCGTTTCTTCAACTGCAAATGGTTTGGAATACACAGTCAGCCTGTACAATGAAATGCTTGGTCTGTGAATGTGATGTCTGCACTTGGCTCCCTCTAATAACTCAGATATACTCTTTTTGCCATTTAGTATCATTGTTAGCCACACTCATCACTATATTGAACAGCCATCAATCGAACTTGACTAATAGATGTACTTACACTTGTAAAGAAGAAATTGCAATTCGTTCACCTTGTAACATTCATTACTTCGTCACCATCACCTGTACTGTTTTTGTCAAGGGTACATGGCTTGGAGTTCCAGGGGTTATAATAACCATACTAAGATTTGGGATTGCAAGTATTGCAAACAAGACAGGAGACTGAAAATCCAGAATCCCCAACGTGAATAGAGGTCAATCCCAAAGCTATTGATCGTTTTGTAGACCAAAGATCGAGTGAAGAACAGAACTATCCTCCACAAATCTCATGGCCTTAAATATGGCTAACCTGACTGTCGTCACCTTCATTTACTCGTTCCAAAATCCATTCTAATTTTGCTCAACTATATATGCAACCCTTTCAACCCACAATTCACATCATAAATATGATGCCATATGTTCAACCCAACAAACAAAACCTGACTCCTTCCTGCAAAATCTGTTTCCTTTCAACAAACCAGATTCCCTCCAGCAAAACCTGTTTTCTTCCAACAATATCTGAATTTTCTTCCATTCTTCCGATTGCCTGTATTCTGCCTTTTGATCCTCACTCCTCCATCGATTCTTTCTCAATTACAACAGTCACAGTACTTGACCCTCCCACCTACCAAGTACCTATGCGTTCATGGATCCAGGTTGGCCAGGTTATTCCGTATAGAATTTGTCGATGGCTTGAAGGCCGGCAATGTTGAATGCAGATTTCCAGCTGTTCGGGTCATAACGTTTCCACTTGACTAGGTATTGCTGTTGTTGTCGGGATCTCCTGGAGTCCTCACAGTGTTCCACTTCATATTCATCTTCTCCGTCTATGATCACAAGTGGTGGTGCTGTATTATTTTGACCCAGTAATGCGTCTTCCGCAACCTTGCTCAGGCGAGAAATTAGTTGTACAGGGTGGATGTGGGGGTTCTGTGGTAAAGGCAGACAGTAGGCCCATGGGCTAATGACTTCCATGATTTCGTATGGTCTCAGGGGTTGCCAATCATACTGTTTGCTTTGTCTCTGTGTTGCGATGTTCTTAGCGTCAAACAATACTCTGTCCACTGTCTTTATCTCTGTTTCCTCTCGACAGTGCTTGTCTGCTTGTTCTGCTTGAATTGTATGTGCTCGGACAATGTCAACTTTCATCTGTTTAAAGATTTCTCTCATTTTGTGGTATAGGGTGTTGGTGTCTACTTCCTTGATGTCATTCCTATTTTGAATCAGATGTTGGCTAAAGATTATTCTTGGATGAACTCCATAATTGCCAATGATCAGTGAGCATTCTGTTCTTTCCAAGGCATGGTGGTTCAATGTGAACTCGGCCATCGGTAAGAACTGTGTCCAGTTGTTTTGTTGATAATTGATGAAAGCAGTTAGGTACTGTTCTATGATGGCATTCATTCATTCTGTTTTGCTATCCTGTTGTGGGTGGAATGCAGTTGAAAGTGTTCATTTAATTTCAAATGATTTACAGACATGACTCCAGAATCCCAAGTCGAACTGCAGTCCTCTGTCCAATACTTCAGTGTCTGGTAAGCTGTACATCTCAATCACCTCTCATATACACATTTCACGCAGCTTTTTTCAATCCATATTATCTTCACGTATGACCAAATGTTTTGTGTTCAATAATCCATTGACAACCACCTTTATCACGTTGTAACCCTCGCTTTGCGGTAACTCTACCACACAGTTGTTACTCTCGCGTTTCTATGGTTGTTGTAGTATTTCCAGTGGTTTGAGCCATCCATGGATTTGTTGGTTGTTTGTCTTGCTGAATTGGCATACATGGCAGTTCCATATATATCTATCAATGTCCGATGTTATACCTTGCAATGGGTGATTCCATTTGAGCAGTTCGAGTGAATCAGCTTGTCCTGAATGTCCTACTATCGGAAAATTGTAATGTTCTTTCATTAATCGGAGTTAGTCTGGCCCTTCTTTGTTGCCGATATCTGTTGCATTGGTACATAGTTCATTCCTGCTAATGACTGGACAGTCCATGCATACGTTTTGAATCCAGTTCTATAACTTCTTTGGATCAACTTCTTGTACACCCTGATTCACCACTTCCACGAATGCCACCACCTGTCCCTTTGGTATTCTTTGGTTGAGATTCTCTGTTTTTAGCACGATTCGTTGGGGTTTCTCTGCCCTCCCCCTGCCGCAGAATGTCTCCTGGTATTCTGGTGAATACGTCGGGCTTTTGACCTTGCTTACCTGGGTGATAAATAATCTTGAACTTGAATTTTGACAGGAATTTGGACCATCTCGTTTGTCTTCTATTGAGTAACTTTGAAGTCATGAATTATTTGAGGTTCTTGTGGTCTGTCTGTATTTTAATTGGATGTACTGACTCCTCGTATTGCAGTCTCCATTGCTAGAAACCATTTTACAATGGTACCCAGCTCTTGATCGTAAATTTTGTAACTTTGCTCCACATGTAACACCAGCAACGTCACACCAGGTTTACACAGTCAAAGAGTATCTGTACTTCATTTGGGACTGTTTCCAAGGTTCATTAGAAGCTTCATGCGGGATGTGGAAATCACTAAAAGATTCTGAATGAAAAGAATTGGCTTTCTCCAATGTGTATGTTGTTAAGGCTTGTTCTCCATACTGAGAAGGTTGATGATGCCTTTCAACTCTTGAAGAACTCAGAGGTCTTTATACCTCTTTCTTCGCTTTCTAACAAATACTTCTAAGGACGTTTTTCTCTAGAGCTCCAGCACCAAAACCACCTTTGGACTTGTTTCGAACCAATGCCCATTCCTTCAAAACTACCGCGGCCTCAATCTCTCGATCTTCTATTGTTTTTATCATCATTATATGATAATCAGGCCATCAGTATCCTTTATGTCATCATGCTCGCAGGCTTGTGCCTCTGGACCAGTGGTATTCTTTCGATCTGATGACCGCCAAATGAATAGGCCTCATTCAATACAGAACAGCTTCGCTGTTCAGAGTAGGCACATAGTCTTTGGCTTCTGGCAGGCGTCGGCTTCTTGGCTGGCGCCATTCAGCTGGTTGCCAGCTGTCTGTTTGTCATAGGTGGGTCTTCAGCTTCTTGGCCAATGCTATTCAGTTGTTTGTTGGCTGTCGATTTGTAATTGGCAATTCAGAGTAGATACAACTGCGGCCACTAACTAGCTCTCAATGCTTATCGATAGTGTCGGTCTTTGTTTGTTAGCCATCTGAAAAGATTGGCTCTGGCATCCGAGATGAGTGATAGCTGATGACATCCAATCAGGGAATTCGCAGGTGATTGTATGCGACCCCACTGCCATCTTTCCAGGTGTATGTTTCTTCGAGGAAAATACTACTGGATGAAACATTTCTTGATCATCATACCATGATAATACCCCAGTGGACATGTGGTTGGACACATCAGTTTCCAGGATGATTTTTTTTTCGTAATTGACATGTGCTAGAACCTGTACTGCTGTGAATGATTCTTGCAAAATGGCAAATGCTCTCTTTTAATCGGATTCCTATTAAATGTTACTAACTTTTTTGAAAGCTTGGTTAATAGTTGAACCACCCAGCTGTAATTCCATAAGAATCTTCAGTGGAAGTTGGCAAATCTTAGCAATGTCTGGACTTCCTTGAGTTTGCCTGGTGCCTCCCATTTCTTGATTGCTGTTATTTTATCTGGTTCAATTCTGATTCTGTTTACTCCAACCATCAATTCCAAATACTTGACATCCGGTTGGTGAAATTCGCATTTTCAGCTTTCAAATTGAAGCCCGCTTTCTTCAATGTTGTCATTATTGGTCAGACATAATCCTTATGATCCATTGTATTGTTGCTGTAGAAAAGGATGTCGTCCAGCAATACTGTGGAGAAGATGTCCAAAAACGGGTGGAGCATGTCAATGATGATTTCCTGGAAGGATCCTCGTGCATTGGTGAGTCCAAAGGGTATTTTTAATGATTCAATCAGACTGTAATGGGTCCAGAAGACCATTTTCCATTGATGACCATCGGCAATTCTAATCATGTTGTAGACATCCTGGACATCCACCTTGGTGTACCATTTGGCCTTTGATAACCTGATCAGCATTTTCTGACTCAATGGCAATGGATATCGGTTCTTGATGGTTCCTCCATTTGGACCTCTGTACTCCACACACAATTGTAGGTCTCTATTCGGTTTGGGTGCACACAGTACAGGGGCTCCACATGGTATTGATGATTATCTGATGAACTACTTTAACAAGTTCTTCTCAATCCACTCTTTCAAGACTTGTGGTTCATCCTTTGATAGGCTGTAGATGGGTCTTAACAGCGGTGTGAAGACTTCTTGGAGTGTGATCTTGTTGTTGTATAATCCATGTGGTAGTAGTCTTTCAACAAATACTTTGTCAAAGAGTGGAAGGAACTCATGATATTTCTTTGGGATTCATGGTTCCAACGGCTTCTCCTGCAGATCATCTACTTCTAGGGCTTCGTTGATTTTGTATAGAGTTACCATGAATACTTTGAGTTTCTTCTTCTTGTTGTACCTCATGTATGGAGCTGCTGCTATTGCATATATATTGAGTTTGGGTTTTTCCGGTTTCTCCTTCCATATGATTTCCCCATACCCATACACTTTAGTGATGTTGACAATGTTGTTGGCAGTAATCACTTTTGAATCTGATTCTTTTCTTCTGGAATTTGATTGTAACATCGTTGAGTTGTAACTATGGTAATTTTAGTACTTTACCAGAATGTCATAGCTTTGTGATAAACCCTGGTAGTTGTTTATGAGGTCCATATATTTTGAAGTATTGTTTAGGCATGGTGGTAATTGTTCCGGATGCAATGGGTCTTCTGTCTATCACTTCCAGTTCTCTTGATTTCTTCAATTTCTTCTCTTTCATTTTATGATGGTGAACAAATTCTTTGTCTATGAATGCTATTGAAGTAGCTTCGCAATCTATCAAAGTGTGGGTATTAATAAACTTGTATTCTATTTTCTGCGGACATTTCATGACAAGGTGCATGCTGTCCATGGAAGACTGTCATTTCTGCACTTTGAATAGCTAATTGTGAAATGCCAAAACTAGCATTGACTGCCAAAGAAGATTTGTTTCCAGTGTGATTACCATCCCTATTGCACTGGACTAAACTTTTCCCAACTCTTCTTCCACCACTTTTGCACATTCATCCCTTTGCCTGAATTTTTCAGACAGGTCACCTCTACCTGCCCTGCTGCTGCCTTCATGTTCCTTGGACTTGATGCTGCAAAATGTTGGCTATCCCGACTATACACTGACAATCCCCATACCCTTCTCATCTTCTGCTCATCTGACATGATCATTCACCGCTTGACTGCCAAATGGTTCATCGGGACTGGGCAGAAATATCCTGCAACTATTTCTGTAGGTGCCATCTCTGGGGCGGAACTGGTGTTGGTTGTTGAATCAGACTTCTTGTAGCATTCATCCCATCTTCCTGATTTCTTTTCTGCCACTTGTATTCTTGACTGTGAATTTCTCTTTCTTCACAAGTTGAAGAATTCAACCATGCTTGCTGATACATCGGTGAGTTGTAGGGAATGTTTTAGCTTGTTGGACAGCCCATTTCCTTGTGCATCCAGCTAGGCATCTACATTCCATTTCACATCTGCTACATATCTCTGGAAGTCGGCATAGTACTGGGAGAATTTGCAGTCTCATTGTTTGACCTTCTAGAGTTCCTTCCTGGCTGTTGCCACTTTGTCTTAATCTCTGAGATTTAGATACAACAGTTCAACCTAGTCTTTCCAGGAATCGAGATTTACTTCCCCAATAGTTTTCTGGCACTGTGGAATGAGCTGTGCCCAAGTTACTTCCTCAAGACTTTGCACCGAATTTCTCAGCATTTTCTATTCAGTGTTGAATATCCTGTATTTCCCTGCGATCTTCAAAACCAACTGCACCTTCCATCTCCTCAGTTCCATTCTATCCTTTCCGAAGCAGTGGGCAATTTCATTCCCCTTCTCTTCTGGTTCCATTTCTTCTCTTTCTCCCATTCTTTCTTCCATTGATCTCAACATTCAGGTTTCCTATTCCTGAGTATCTTCATCTAATCTTTTTAAGCTCTCCATGTGTTCCTTGGCATCTTCCAGGTCTTGTTCAAGCTCTGCCTGATCTGGGTTTCTTTCTATCAGTTGTTGTTCCAGGGGTTGGACTTTCTCCACTAAATCACCATAACTGCATTCGGAAGACCTTCTTTCTATTTTTCCTACCTTTTGTTGGGTAAGATCCAGCTCCTGCATCTGGTTTTCTCTCTCTGTTAAAATCCTTTTTTCTTCCTGCATGAGATTCTGGATTTTCTCTTCTCTCTTTTTCACAAGAGATTTATTCTTCGGCAATTCGTTCAGTCGGCTGGCAGTAGCTAAGTGGATGAGGCCTGTGAGACCTTTATTGATTGATTGGATGTGGTTCTGGAGTTGGACTTCATTCATCGTCAGTGTCTCAGTCAGTGTGAAAGACTCCCGTTATACTTGTTTCAGGCTTGTCAGCATGACATCGCTGGTTGGTATCGATGATTCTTCTGATATCTTTCTGATGATGTAGAAAGGCAGCTGTGGGAAGAGAATGGGGTCTCCAGTGTTTCAAACAGTTTCTGACTTCATTGGCCTTTTCCTGGATCTCTTGGATTGTTGTCTCAATTTCTGCTTCAAAAAAAGATTTGGTCATAAGCATTGTAACAGAAAATCACATTGTATTTGCTTGATATGGTTAAAATGATCAGCGGGGTTAGAAGTGAGGCAGGGTGCGATGATTGATCTACTGCTTTGCCCTGATTCTGTTTCTACTTGTTGGAATCTGCCTACAAGATATTACTTTCTTCGTGATTTGGTAATACTTTGATTGTTTCCAGTGAGCTTATGCTTTGACCGTCTGCCGCTGTTTGATTGTTCTGTGTTTGCCTACACAGTTACGTTCACAGTCGCATGGCTCTTCGTTTTTGCAACTGACATGAAAACTGTAGTATTTAGGTCAACAGTTTTTAAATACCGGATTGTTGATTGACAGTCCTCTGCCGTTGCTGGCTGCTTCTGCCCATTGACTGTTTCAATGTGACACTGCATGTGGTAAATACCAGAAATAAGCTTCGAGAGGTTCTTCGGTTTCTGTAAAGATAGCATCGATGATATTCAAGGTATTAAATGGCTCTAGTTTGAAGTTGTTTGTGGTTCAACCAGCTAGGTCGAAGAAATTCATGTGGGATTGTTGTAGTTTGTTGTAGTCATACACTGGCATTGCTCAAAAATATTGCATCCATGTTGTTGAAATTTCCAGACACACACTATTCAGATGTATCTCCAGATATTTAGTACCATTAATGGGCTTTCAAAGTTTCCAATAGAATTAAACACCTGGCACTGGAAATTGCAAGGATGATGATGAAAATATCAGCCACTTCAGTGGTGATAATGGTACATATACCATATTATAACAAGTAAAATTGAATTGTAGACTCGTTCTTCTGTCAAGGGTACATGGCTCGGAGTTCTAGAGGTTCTAATAACCAAACTAATATTCGAGATTGCAAGTATTGCAAACAAGACAAAAGACTTGAAATCCGGAATCACCAAGGTAAACAGAGGTTGATGCCGAAGGTATTAAGTGGTTTGTAGACTAGAGAATCAATGAAGGCCAGAACTACCCTCCCTGAATTCCTTGGCTTTATATACAGCTAACACGACCATTGTCACCTTTACTTACTCGTTCCAAAATATATCCTATTCTTACCCGACTATGTATGCCACCCTTTCAGCCCACCACTCACATCATAATTATCATGCCATAATTACAACCCAACCAACAAATCCTGATTCTATCCCGCAATACCTGTTTCCTTTCAACAAATCTGATTCCCTTCAGCCAAACCTGTTTCTTTCCAACCAAATCTGATTCTTCTTCCATTCTTCATATTGCTTGTATCCTTTTCATTCATCCTCACTCCTTCATCAATTCTTACCCAATCACAACTGTGACAGTTTCACATGGGAATGTTATCAACTTAGCTGTTATCAGAACATGGTGAATTTACCAAATGTCATTTTTCTTCACCCCTACCTCCCCCTCGTTCAGGGCAGTACTCTGTGTGTCTAGATCATACATCAGGCTTCCCATTTGCTCTACCAGGGCAATTGAATATTTTAAAATTATATTCTGCCAATTCTTGAGCCCAGCAGAGTTCTCTCTGATTAATGATCTTCATAGTTGTAAAATATTCCAATTTTCTATTATCGAGGAATATACTAATTCGATGAAAAGTTTCATTGTGATAACATGTCCATGGCATAAATGCAGATATTCTCATGAGTATCTCTTTGTTACAGATTTTGAAGTTGATCTTGGCATTGTCAATCTTTTCAAAGTGGTATGCAATAGAGATCAATCATCCATCAAAAACTTGGGGGAGTACTGCCCAGAATGCAAAATTGCTTCCATCAGTTTCAATCACTGTTGTTCAAACAAGTTCAAAATACTCTACTATGCAATTCTGGGTGAAAAACTTCTTTAGCTTATTGAAGGCAACTTGATTGCGTTGATTTACTATCCAGTTGAAGATTTTATATATTTCCTCAGTTAACTATATTAAGTGATAGTATAATTTTGAATATCCTCCAATGAAGCCTTGATAGAAGTTGGTGAACCCAAGGAAATACTGAATGTTCTTGACAGACTCCAAAATTTACCATTGGAAAATAGGTTCAATTTTGTCTTTTATCATATTGATCCTTTCTCCTGGTATAGTATATCCAAGGAACTCAATTTGATTCTGGTGCCATTTACACTCATTGGGTACTATAGCCAGGTTGTTTTTTTTGTAATTGACTAAGAACTTCTCTAGTCAATTATATATACTCTTCTTTGTTTTTTGTATTAATGAGAACATCATCTATATAGATTCTAGCTCTATAATAAATAAGCTTTGGCTGGAGGTTATGTATCATATGTTGGAATATAGCTGGTATATTAGCCAGTTCAATCAGCATGACCAGATATATATAATGTCTATGTCCAGTGTGAAATACTGGTATCTATTTGTTTCCAGGTTAGATTTCAATACGGTTATACCCTGCCTTCAAATCAATTTTGATAAAAATTCTGGATGCAGCAACCCTGTCTCTTGGATTAATCTCTTAGGGCAATGGATATCAGACAATAATTGTCACACTATTAAGTCTTCTGAAATCCATTCACAACTGTAAGCATCTTCTATATGGCTTTGAAATACAGAGCATAAATGCACCTATTGATTACTTTGTTGGACAAATCTTTCTGGAATCAAATATGCTTGGAAAATAATCTTCAAGGACTGAAACATCATTTTCTGAATGTCTAATAATGTTACCTGATCTTAGGTGCTACCCATCTCGCAAGTGAATGGCATGATCATAGAATCAATGAGGCAGAAAAGGATCAGCAGGTTCTCTATTGTATAATAATTGAATGACTCTGTTTTGCCCTGTATTTCACTCTACCTAATCAATCTCAATTTTGTGTATATTATTGCAATATATTGAACTGATTTCTCCAATCCATTGTGGGTCTGTTCCAATCTTCAAAATACAATTTCATATTGAATTGTGAATCAAGATACTATATTTGTACAATATTGATGGCAGTGTGTCAATGTAATCTGGAGCTTATTGTTTTCTTCTGTAACTCCATTGAGTACTGTATACTTGACAATCTGCCAATAAAGAAACATAATATAAAATGAATCCTCCATTATATCAATGTTGATAAAATGTTTCATACAATAAAATTCATACCACAGACTAATGGAAAACATATACTGCCATTCTTCTTTATATACTCTTTCTCTATTGATTTTTTCCACTATCTTTGGTTCTGTTCAAATCACTGATGGAAAACCACATGACTCAGTCCACTGCTTTGATTATAGGTATATTATATCCAGTATTTCAAGGAATATTTAGAGGTATATTCTTGTTCTCTTGAAAGCTTGCAAACATATATACTGTGGGTCTCAAACCCATTATGGATTCTGGTTGGACTTGTTGTTTTGGTTTCTTGGGTACAGACTGAGGTGTGCTGGCTGCAGCCTTGTATTTTCAATCTTTTCAATTGACAACAATGGTAAACTGCCTTTCAAATCAGCTCGGGCTGCAAAGAGTCACAGTTATAGGTCAATAACAATTGAATCCAATCAAATTCAATAGTAATTACTTGCCACATATCATTCTAGGATGCTATTTACATAATATATTTGGAATACTGAGCTTATCATTAGGCATTCCATTTGAAATAGCAGAAAGAAAGTATATTGAATATTGAAAACCAATAAGCACAACTTGTGTCTGCATGTAAACCAACAATCCACAAGAAATCCAGATATCTATATCAATATAATCCTAAAAAAACATGTATATATGTACCCATCAATACTACAACCGGAGATAACTGTACCTCAAAAAACTGAAAAAAATACTGCTATCCCATAGATGAAAAACAAGACAAAAGAAACTTATTTTATCTGCCAATCTCCATACCTTCCCAGTCAACCTCATGCAGTACTTCACAGCTTGTGGCTGCTACTGGTTTTGTAATTCAGTGAATTAGACTCCTGGAATAAATCTTCAAAGAAGAGGTGGTTACATCCAGTATTGATATTTCCCTATTAGTTTGCTGATTATTCTTCTTTTTCTTACTGAATAACTCCTTGTTCACAATCTTTTAGAATACCTATTGATGCTCTGAAGAACTGCAGCAGTTACACTAGTGATGCTGGGCTCTTGCATTCAGCCAGGATTTCGGAATGCCTTTCAGTACTTGTCTGGTCTCCATGTTAAGAGGCTTAACATTCTTCTTTTCCATTTGAAATTTTTTGGAGTCAGAACCTTTTTTCAAGTTGTTCTTTGCTTGATCTCGCTTATCACCATTATCTTCAGGCTTTTACATATTGTTCTTCCTATTTTTATGTTTGTGATCGTTGTGGTAGTGTTTATTCCTTTGTTGCAGATGGCATTTATAGGTATGGCCAACTGGTTTAAGCAATAATTAGTAATCTATATTATTGTTTTGTATTCTCTTTGAAAAGGTTATTTTATTTTCTATTTCTTCATTGTGTCCGCTGTTTAGAGTCTCCCACCATGCAATTCCACACAAGCAGACCAGATAGTTCAGATTCTCTATTTTTAGGATATAGTTCTGATCATCTTCCTTCTACTGCAAGTCCTTTATCTTTCAGACATATTCTTTTGTATCTCCATATCGATGAATCATTTCTCCATACTACTCGAGAAAATAGACCACGTATTGACCGGGCAAAGTTTTCTATGCTGTTTTTCTCAGTTATGATACCAGGCCAAAGCTTTTTTCTAAATAATACTTTTAACAAATTACATTTTGTTGTTGTCTTTAAAATAATCATCTGTGAAGTATCTAAGATAGCAATTCACTCCTTTGATCCAATGGGGTAAAACTGTGATTTGCCTGTTGTATCTTCCTGAAACTTCTAGAGAAGATGAATTTTTTGCTTCTTGTTGAAATTCAGAGTACTGATAGAGGTAGTACTTGCAGTATTCAAAATGGTGATTTACCATAATCCATTCCTCCTAGTGGTGGAAGTGATTAAAGAATATTTTCTGTACTAGCAGGAGATCTGGAGCTTTTTGACCTACAGCTAGAAATCTTGGAATCCCCTGGGGTCTCCTGCGATACTTTCTGCAATATCACTATTACAATTTGCTTTTGGAGTTACAGCCATTTTGATCCAAATTTCTATATCATGATGTAATATATATCACCAGCAGAATCTTCGCTCAACAGTCTTGGTATCCTCTTCCTTTGCCATCAAAACTCACTGGGCCTGTGGACATACTAATTTCTTCATTCTTTCATCTAACAGCTTGGTATCTACAGCTCTAGCCAATTTTTGAACTTTCTGCTCAAATATCATCATCATCCTTCACTTTGTCACCTTTCTCTTCGCACTCACATAGTCTACATAATTTAGTACTTTCTTTTGTATTTTTTTTGCCTTCATATATGACTTGGTGTATAGTCCAGACATTTATTTGCCCTGTTGTTTGGTTGGCATCTGAATATTCCCCAGCTCTTAGAATTGACTATCCACTGAAAAGCGAAAATATATTTGAATTTATTTTCTATCGTCAGGCTGAGTTGAAAGATTTCCCCAGGCTTTTCCAGAATATTGGATTTGCAAACTGAGGTTTTATCCCAGCTTTTCAAAGGCCTCAATGGATTTGTTGATTTTCAGATTATAAACAACTTCGACATTAGCCTCAAATACTTAGAATCACACAACAGTATCAGAATGTTTCTGGCATTGAACTCTCTCCATCTGTTCCATTTTCTGACACACTGTATTGGGTATAATGATTTGCTTTACGATGAGGTTTTCATAAGGATTGGCCAGTTCTGGGGCAGCCATTTGGATTTCAAAATTCATTTCCCTTGCTTTTTGAATCAAAGTATCTATTCATACCAACTCTCTATTAATTTCATTGAAAAGCTGATTACCCTGGTCCAAAATGTCAGACTTTGTAATAGGATGATATTACGATACATGTTTATGCTGTATCCAATAAATATATATTTTTTTTACTTACCATGGTATAGGAATTTATCATATTGGTATCTGATCCTGCTATTTGAGGGATTCAAATCATTATCCAACAGAGATGATGTATATGAAGAGAAATCGAGATTCAGCTTCCCACTGTAGTGGTATTGACGGTTTTTGGTTTTGGTGAGAAACATATCTTATTAAAGAACAGCAGTATATGAAATAGAGGTGGTATAGAGTCCAAAAATATTCACTAATTGCAATGGTAAAGAGTTGTTGCTGTAGATGATAGTGTATCTGTTGCTTTTCAAATGGTTATATGGGTTCCTCCTCAGTTGTGCTTGCAATAAAATACATCGTAAGTTTCACAATGCATATGCAATCCTCTGTATCTAGTTCAATGCTCAGTACAACTGGATCATGGATAGTTTGTTTTTTTTCTTGGCTGCCTGTGTTTGTCCAGTAGTAGATCTATAGAAACAGTATATCAAATGGATTTCAAAAGAACACTTCATGGTATTTTTCCAATTCATTTAAGAGATTATCAATACTATTACAGAAGGTATGAGTTTCTGGTTCTTTCAGCTCTGAGGGGATTCCAGTAAAATTGAAAAAGTTTATTCAACAGTAGCAGTTGGAGTTATATGGCATCAAGATCACATGATATATTGGTATGGGTAGAATGAATACCTTCCTGGTGAATGATTCTTTGGTAATAGCATAATATAATACTGAGAGCTTCACTCCAGGTTTATCTAGTCAATGTAGTATCCATACTGAATTGAAGATATTTTGAATGGTAGGGTAGAAGTTTTACTTGGGATGTCACAATCACTAAAATATGTGGATCAAAAAAATAAGTCTTTTTCCAATGCATATATTTGTTACACCTAGCAAGTTTGCAGTGGAGTCATATACGATCATCTACAATTTCCGGAATTGGATGTCATCGGCTATCGCTGGTCTTGGATCCCAGACCTAATCTTTTCGGATGGCTAGCAAATTAACACCCACACCATCAATAAGCATCGATGGCTAGTATATTGCTGCAGTCACTTGTGCTCCAAATCTCAGATGACAAATAGACGGACAACACACAGGTGAATGGCATCGGCCAAGAAACCGGCAATTTGCCGATGACAAACAGGCAGCAGGCCACCTGCTGAATGGGGCCAGCCAGGAAGCTGAGGACTACTGAAGGCCTGAAAATCAGTGCCGACTCTGAACAGTGAAGCTGCTCTCTGTCGAACGAGGCCAATTCGCATGATGATCGTCAGATCAAAAGAATACCACCAGTCCGGAGACACAAGCCTGTGAGCTTGATGTCATACATGATTCAGATCATCTGATCATGATCAAATGACAATAAAGAAGATTGCGGATCGGGAGATAGAGGCCACCATTGTTACAAAGGCAGGGGCATTGGAACGAAGGAGGTCTGAAGGCGGTTCAAGTGCAGGAGTTCTCGAGGAAAGTGTAGCTAGAAGTATTTGTTCGAAGCAAAGATGAAGGTGTATAGACCTTGGGTTCATCAAGGGTAGAAAGAAATCATCAATATTCTCAGCAAGGAGAACAAGCCTTAACAATGTACGCATTGAAAAGCTATTCTTTTTGTGCAGAATCTTTCAGTGATTTCCACATCCCAAGTGAAACTTCTAATCTACCTTCGAAGCAGTCCTAAACTAAAAACGGATACTACTTCAACCAGGTAAACCTGGAGTGCCACTCCCGGTGTTACAATATTGTTAAAACTTGTTCTTCTCTGTAAGAAGATTCTTGCCCTTTTTTTCCCTCAAAGAACACAGAGGTCTTTATTTCTCTGTCTCTGCTTTGGAACAACTACTTCTAACTATACTATTCTTATGAACTCCCACACCATACCCATCTCCAAACCAATGCCTGTTCTGTTGCAAATGCACCAACCTCCATATGAATATCAATTGTGTTGATCATCATTCGATTAGAATCAAACTGTTGGTATTTTATGTGATATTCAACATATGGACTTCTGCCTTCACACTGGTAGTAACCATTTGATCTGATCACCTCCAGATAAATACCTCTCTTTGGATAGAAAGTAGCCGAACTGTTTTGAATCAGCATATGTTCATAGATCTAAGGTGATGGTTGACTTCTTAGTGGAAACTATTCTGCTAGTTACTTGCTGTCTGTGTGTTATCAGCAAGTCATCAACTTCTTGGCCAATTCAATTCAGTGGTGTATTGGCTGCCTATTCATCATCGGCTATTCAGAACAAATAGGATCATTACCAACAGATAGCTTTCACTGCTCCTTAGAGGTATGAGTGATCGTTTGCTAGCTATCTAACAATGTTGGCTCTGGCATCCAGAATCAGTGATAGCCAATGATATTCTGATTAAAAAATCACTAATAATTGTATATGACTCTACTGTGAACTTGCAATATATAACAACATATTTAATTAGTACTGATGGCAATTCACCGGTGGTTGTTGAGTCTATATTTCACATTATTACTTCGCGGCATTGTGGATCATACAATTCATTCTCAGTCTTTCATTTCAGACAGTGTGCAACAAATATCATATCTTTATAAGTTCTCAATCTATTGTTGATCAAAATTATCAATCATGATTAGAACCTGAGTATCACCCTGGAACTATTTTCCATGGTTCAAAGAAAGGTAATTACAATTGCAATTGCCATTGGTAGTATCAATTGATTATTCATTAATATTATTCTTTTGATAATTTGTAAATTATGTGAATCTTACAGCCTTCAGTTATCCTTGTACTGTTGGCTCTCCATATTCCCATTCATAAATTGTTTTTACAATTCTCAGATTATACCCAAACCATTGGTATTCTTTACAATACTATTCCTACAGATTGTTATTCTAGACCAATGGTATCATTTCTTTTTTGTGACTTGCAGCTGAATGAACTTCTTTCAATTGAAACTAGCTTCACAGTTTCGAGTTCAATCTGTAGCTCTAGTAGAAAGTATCTTCACTTTGTAATGTTATATTTTCTGCAGTTTTGTATTTTGAACTAGTATATTCTCCAATGGTATTTGGTTGAAAATAGATTTATTGACTGGAGTGGTGAATTGACAAACTTAATCACATGAAGCAGTAGGTTCTCTAGCTTCATTCAGTAGAAAGCAGCCTGTGCTGCTTAAAGCGATATATTTGATAGCTTTATTGGGCAAGATAGATTTTGCTACTCAGAGCAGTATAGTGATAAACTTCTTGTCATGACGTGAATTCACCAGTTGAAATGATGTATTCTGCAGCATTCCTGTTCACAGCAGTTCAATATATGGATTGTATTTGATTCTGCAAAGCAGTGACAGGTAACAATATTCTCATACTATATATTGTAAGTAACTAGGTATATTTTTCCTCAAGGCATAGTTAATTAGATACAATTGATATTTATTCAACGTCAATACTCAAATAATTAATGAATTCAAATTGATTAACTGTAGAGCTACTGGAATAGCTTGCTTTACTAATAATATTATTCATTATTACCAAATATAGGTAACAATACTACAGAATTGTAGGAATCGGAACATATCTCAACAAAACCTAGTACATCCGAAACAATTGCAATAATAATCCACCTCAAGGAGAAATATTTGTTTATTAAAAATTACTATTAGCAGATGTAACTCACATAGGCCATAATCCAATCATATCAAAATTATAATAGCTATAGCTTCACTATATTCTATTTCAGTTTCAAACCAAGAGAATTGGATTTGAACCAACAACAGCCAATAATACTGTCAATATTATTGGAGAATATGGATTTGGAAAGATAAAATAGAAACTTAAAAGATCTATATGAATGAACAATAAATATATTCTCAGTGGCAGCAGTACACTTTCTTTCACAATATCAAAATAAGAAACTTAAAGTCAATGCAAATACACTATATATAATTCATAAAGTTTAAGAATAATAAAATATATAGAAGAAATCAATAAAAAAAATAATACTGATGAAAATAGTACAAATTTCAACCAACATTTGACAAAGTAATAGCAGAGTAATTATGATCCCATAAATTATATAATCTCACAATACTATTTCAATACAGATTCATATCACCTTTTGAACAACTTAATATCTTTGCCAAACCAGAATAAGCAGTATAAAAAGTATAAATCAAATGGAATCTATCTGTCATGGTTGTACTGAGGGACAATCAATGGTACAATGGAAATTGGTGAGTAATTGCAAAGATTATGAAAAATGGAAATCAAATCAGGTTTCAAATGATGATGAAATATGATGGGAACAAAATCAAGTTTGGTGGGAAATGTAGGAATTATTCAAATGTGGTGTACAAAGTTAGCAGAAATTCAGATATATTATGAAACATGTGGATTACCAATGAAATTACTATATATAAACCTGATGTTCAGTGGAGAATAAGTTTCTTTCTTTATCTATTCTGTGGCCTACAAATTAATCAAATAGTTTGGCTTCCTCTTATTTTACACTTGGTGATTCTGGACCAAGTCTCTGGTATACAGACCTTGCTCTTCAGCTATAGACAATTTCCAACTGTTTAAAGCATTCTGGCTATCAGTTTTTATAACCACTAAAACCCCAATTCCTGAACCATACATTTTCAAGCCCTGAATCCTTGACCGAAGAACAAATTTACAATACAGTCTACCAGTTCTAATATCAAAACAAGTTTATATACCACCACTCTCACTGGCATAGTGAATATATTTGTTACAGAACCTAGGATATTTATTATTCTGTATATCGATATATATGGTGTTTCGAAAATAGATTTATTGAATACTGTTTTTTTATAGTATATTTGAATCTTTTGGCAGTGGAAAATCTGAAGACCCAGAAATCTGATATTATTCAATATTTGATATTATTTTGAAAATAAATTTTCGCTGCCTAAAAGCTGTTTTATACATATAGATATCCCGGCAAATATCCAAGTGGTTCCTAACAAACCAATGCAGTTTGAGTTCCAACTAATGGAATATATCCATTATCAAAAAGATCAGACAATATCTACCATCAGGTGCTGAATACTCTGGAATCCAAAAAGATATATCTGTTGTGATATTTCCAGTACCAGTAATTGTTGAATTGATTTTGAAATCAAATAAGTGTGGGATCATATCTGTGATAATTGTGCAGATATATTCCTTTCAATAAAAGGTTTATGATTTGATATCAAAAACTACCTATATTCATCACCTTTTGAAAACTGCAAATATGAAAGGCAGTTCTACAATACAAATCACGAAGCATATAAAGCCCTTCAGTATGAGACAAAAAGTGATTGGGAATCAAGTATTAGTGGATTTGACCATCCTTGACCCAGTACATATACTGAAAGTGGATCATCCAATGAATAATTCAATAGAACAGATACTGGAAGCACCCACCTCCTGAAGCAAGAATTGAGTTAGCCAGTTATAGGAGAAAATTACCACTCAAGCAATGACTATTGGAGAGTTTAAAGACAGGATTGCTGTATTCATATGGGAAGGAAAAGATTTTGTCATGAACAAAGCATATACAGACAAGGAATTGATGTTGATATAGCAAAAGGACTGGAACTTGAAAGCAAGAGTGTCCAGCTATTAATATGGAGATAGGCTAGCCAAATGACAGACTAGAAAAGACAGTTAAAAATAAGGTACCAGTGGATATGGAAGAAATAAAACAAGAATTTGAGCAAATACAAGCACAGCTGAAACTAATGGGGGAAGAAAGGAATGGATATTGAGATCACATTCAGAAAGTACTAGGATTAACAAGAAATGGTGGCAAAGATGGTAGTAGTGATACACCTAGCAAGTTTGCAGTGGGGTCATAAACGATCACTCGTGATGGTTCTGATTTGATGTCATCAGCTATCACTTGTTTCGGATGTCAGAGCCAATCTTTTCGGATGGCTAACAAATGAACACCCATACAATCGAGGAGCAATGATAGCTGAATAATTGTCACAGTTGCTTCTGCTCCAAATCGCCGACGATATATGAACAGCCAGCCAACAGCTGAATGACATCCGCCATGAAGCTGACAACAAACAGTCAGCCAGCAAACAACTGAATGGCGCCAGCCAACAGCTGACGACTGCCAAAGGCCTATCAATACATGCCGACACTGAACAGTGAACCTGCTGTCGATTGACCGAGGCCTATTCGTCTGGAGGTTATTAGATCAAAATGATACCACTTGTCCGGAGGCACAGGCCTACGAGCCTCAGGTCATGAAAGATACTAATGGTCTGATGAAAATCTAATAACCATAAGGACGATAGAGGATCGAGAGATGGAGAACAGTGGAAGTCAGGAATGAGCAGGCGTTGGTTCGAAGGTAATTAGAGTGCTGGAGCTCCGGAGAACAGCTTGGATGGATGCATTTGTTAGAAGCAAAGTCGAAGGTATAAAGATCTTAGGTTCTTTGAGGGTAGAAAAGCATCATCAACTTTCTTATCAAGCAGAACACGCCTTAATGATATATGCATTGGAGACAGCCTATTGTTTTCGTACAGAATCTTTTAGTGATGTCCACATCCTGAGTGACACTCCTAACCTACCTTCGAAGCAGTATCGAATTGAAACATAATACTCTTTGACAGGGTCAACCTGGAGTGACACTTCCAATGTTACATGTAGCACATCCAAATGAAATTAAATTCTGTAATTTTCATGAACAGACAGGAAAGCACTATCTGGATGAATGGCAAAATAGGCAATGAACTTTGTAGATAAACCAATGCAATTTATGAATAAGGAGAACCAAAATGTGGTACACAGCCATTGGATTGGAAGGGATAGCCTTAAATTGATTCCAGCCATATATCGACAGAAAAACTGGTAACCTCAAACTCACATTACTGCACTAATGATTTGATCCGTTGTAGTTAGCCTTTGGAAACCAGGATATATGTGCCTCCACCAATAGAAAGCTCCTTAAATTTCAACAACAAAACTAAGAATTCACCTAGTGTTATCCAGAATTCTCACAATAGATACCACACATTGACTGGAAAAAAATGTCTGTGTTGGAAGTACTGAGACAAGATTTGTTTGAGGAATCAAAGGATTCATTACAAGATTGTGAACTTCCAGATGATTTCACAGAATTTGTGCAGCTCTGTTCAAAGCATGATTCACAGATACCAATCCAAGCGGCCAAAAGAACATCAGGAAGGTGGGCAGTATAGTCAAAGAAACATAAAATTCCAAGAAACTGGTCACACCAGGGGTGTCACTCCAGAGTAGCCAGTCACAGTAGTATCTGTACTCACTTTGGGACTTGCTTCAATTATGGTAAGTTGGAAGCTTTGATTGGGATGTGAGAAAAATTATGTAACGATTTTGAATGAAAAGAATATCCTTTTCCACTTCATATATTGTTAAGTCATTTTCTTCTCACTGAGACGGTTGACGCCCTTTTCTACCCTCAAAGAATCCCATGGTTTTTATATCTTCATCTTCACTCTGACAAAATACTTCTTCAATCTGCACTTTTTGCTAGAGCTCCCATACCTCCTTTGATCACAGGCCAATGCCTTCGGAAATACAACCGGCCTCAATTACCCAATCCATATATCATATTTATAATCATTAGATGATACTCAGACCAATTGGATCCTGTATCATATTAGCTGTATGGCTTCAGCCTGTGGACCATAGGTATCATTTTGTTTGTGTGACTTCCAAGCGAATGAACTTTATTCAATTGAGAGTCCCTTTGTAGTTTCGCAGTGGCCTATTTTCTTGCTTTGGTAGAATGTAGCTTTACTGTTTGGAGTGATACATTGTCCAGCTTCATTGTTCAGTACAATATATTCTCTATATTAGTTCGATAGGGAGTTGCTGTGCTATTCGGAGTGGTGGGTTTTCTAGCTTCACTATTTGAAGTGGTGCATTCTCTAGCTTCATTCAGTAGAGAGTAGCATTGCCATTCGGCCCAGTCGGTTCTCGAGTATCAGTCGACAGTAGATTTGTGATTTGGAGCAGTGCAGTTCTTAGCTTTGTCTGGTGGAGATTAGCATTGCTATTCTGAGTGGTATATGCTATAGCATCTCTCAGCTTGCAAACATAAGTGATATCCACAGATATCTCACTTGGGCATATCATGAGTAATTGTGTGTGTCCTCACTCCAAGTATATTATGTTCGGTATTATACTACCCCCTCTCTGAGTGAGTTTGTATCTTAACGGCTATAATGATCTGTTCATCTTTTGGCCACATTTGATTCAGTGTGTCGAAGTGGATAATATTTGAAATCCAGTATATTAGTGTGTCAGCAGAATTCTTTTGCTTTGACCAATTTGCTGGGCATTCATGCGAAATCAACCAATCTGGTTGCATGCATCGAGCTGAAACATGGCAGCAAGATAATTCAGCAAATCATGTGGCTTGTGTTCTCTGCTTAAATTTTAATGTGATGATCTGGAAACATGGTGACCCTGTATGCCCTTAAAACCATATTCATCTTTTCATTCAGCTGGAAAAAATCAAGACCCTTTGTGCCCTGAAAATGAAATCCATCTTTGTCTTGATCTGGTAAAATATGACTACTTGTGTTGAACAATCCAAATCCTTTATTAGGTGTTATACTAGCCATTGAAAACCCTTTGTGGGGAAAAGATAGTAGCTCAAACTTTTGACTTAATCCTGTTGCATCAGCAAAATGAAAATTTTACACCCAGAAGCTACAGCAGGCTCAGAGTAGTTCAGAGTGGTTCGGAGTAAGTGCAAGGTTTGGGAGCCTTCTGGAGCATGGGTGGGCGCTCCAGAAACCACCAGAAGCCTCCAGGAACCTCCGGGAGCGCTAGTGTACGGTTCTGGAGCCTCCGGGAGCACCGGTGAAAGGTTCTGGAGCAGCTGGAATCACTGATTCAACGTTCTGGTGCCTCCAGGAGCGCCAGTACATGGTTCCGGAGGATCCTTGAGGACTAGTGCCAGGTTCTGCAGCCTCTGAGAGTAACAGTTTAAGGTTCTGGAATCTTTCAGAGTACCATTGCAGGGTTCAGTAGCATCCGGGATTACTGGTGTAAGGTTCTGGAGCCTCCGGGAGCACTGGTAAATGATGTTGGAAATCATGAAAAACTGGTTTGTGCTTGAGCGCAACCACCAATAGGCAGGAGTAACGATGGTATGAGTACGTAGATGCTTGAACGACCAATGTGCTTGGGTAGCACTAGTTGAGTACATAGGTGCTTGTAATGGTAGTTGTTATTGATACCTATCTACAGTATATAAACATTTGGATAAATAGAATGAAGGAGATAGGATGGGCTTGGGGAGAAATGATGGATCTCCAGTGGGCTTGGAAAGAGATGTCAAGATAGATTTCCAATGGGCTTGGAAAGATTCACATGAATCTCCAGTGGGATTGGAGAAAGATGGACATGATGGATCTCAAGTGGACTTGGAGCAAGTTTAAAGAGAGATGGATGAGATGAATATGGTGCAGGATGAAGGCTGCCAAGCAAAAGTGATTGTGAGAGAGACAGTTTCCGAAGCTGGTTGTTGAAAGTGAGGGCAAGGCAGAAAAATGAGTAATTGGTTCAAAATCTGGCTCGGAAGATGTTGACCCACAATCATTAATCCAAGTGAAGGATTCAACTTGGGTAGAAAGATGTGGCTGCATGTATGGTGCTCAGCTGCACATGAAGTACTGACATGGAAGGGAGAGTCAGAAGCTACAGCCGGTTGCGGAGTGCAAGGGCCAGACATTGTGCAAGTGTAATCGATGCATGAAGAGAGAGTCTGTAGCTGCAGCCTGCTGCAGAGTGCGAGTGCCAGACAGAGTGCGAGTGCAATTGGTGCAATACCTATGGCTTGAGATATGTCATCCCACGATCAGAAAGCTGCTGGAGGACTTAACTTGCATAAGAGAGAAGTCGGTCTCTGAAGCCAGCTGTACAGACCAGTACCACAGGGTATGCCAGAGTGATAGATTGAGCAAGGACGGATCAGAGCTGACTCCAGTGGTGGCTCATGATGTTGACTGCCTGATGACTGGCAATTCTCAGTGGGGGAACTCAACTTTCAAATGCTGGATGGAATGAGGTTGAGAGTTGGGACAAGACGGAAACAGAGAGGGGATGAGAAGGAAAGCGAAAGAAGATAAATGAGAGCTTCGCAGTGGCAGAGAGAGACAGAGATTGATGAATTCCCGCTGAGAGTTCGAATTTGTATGCGTGAAGCCACAACTCAATTCGGTATATTACATTCATATTTTTGTCAAATCTGTGTGATAGTCGATATGCTGAGCCTTAGAGGCTTGGTTGGCCGAAAATGCACCTTTGATTTCGATTCAACCTGCGAGGTTGGGTTAGGAGATACACCTCGCCAAGCAGATCATACAAGTTGATGGGAACAATAGTCCACATCAAGACCTAGTTTTTCATACAGGAATCGAATCTCCCAAAGCTTTCATTCCTATTTGCTCTCTCTGTACCTCTCAAGTTCACATCCATCTTGTCACTCTGTTCTTCTTGTCCTATCCAGCTTTTCCAGAGTTAATCACCACCCCGGCGAGGATCTGCCCTTGCTTGATCAATCACTCTCATATATCATTTGGTCCACATCTCTCCTGCCAGCTGTAGAGACCGACACCTCTCTGTCCAAGTTGATGTTGTATACTTGGCTTTGCGATCGTGGAATAACATCTCTCAAGCCAGGTTTTGCATCAATTATACCTGCACTGCATCTGGCCCTTGCTCTCTGCAGCTGGCTGCAGCTACCGACTCTCCCTTCTGATTACCTTCTATGTGCTTGCTGTCGAGCACTGTATGTGTAGCCTCTCTTTGCTACCTAAGTTGAGTCCTCTACTTGGTGTCTTGATTGTGAGGTAATATATTCCAAGCCAGATTTTACACCAATTACTCGCATTGTGTGATGCCCTCACTTTCAGCAACCAGCTTCAGTGACTGTCTCTGACAATTTCTTGTGCTTGGCAGCATCAATCTCTCTCTATGCCTGCTCGAAATCCATGTCTCTCCGAACATGCTGCCACCCACTTCAGATCTATCTTATCCATCTCAATACCTGCTTGCACTTCATCTCATCATCTCTCTTCAAGCCTGCTTGAATGACATCTCCTATCACTCTTGTTTTTGTCCAACCCTGTATACATCCTAGATACCAATACAATCACGATATTACCCTCATCCAAGACTTGTTCAAACATGAATTTAGAAGCGCTGACCATCTTGGGCATGCCGATGGCCGAGCATGTCAGGAGCGCCGAGCATCTCAGAAGCGCCAAGGATGTCATGTGACTCAGGTGTGCCGAGTATCCCTGGCATGCAGGGGATCTCAGGAACAATGGCAATCCTACAATCTCAGATGCATCAAACATCCTTGCAGTAGTTTTCAGTCCACTGAAACTTAGTGGTTAGGTGCACCAAAACCATATGAAATAGAGAACAAAACTGTCAAGATTTTGAAAGAACTTGGCTAGAGCTCCAGGAGGCTTCCAGAGTTTATTCCCATACTCCTGGAGTCTCCGGGTAATTTGGTAATAGCTCCAGGAGGGTCCAAAACAATGCTATTTCTCCTGGCAGCTCCTGGAGTTCCTTCGTATGATCCAGAAGTCTTCAGGTGCCACCAGGAGCTTAGGAAGCCTCCCGGAGATTACATCAATGCTACAGAACCATTGTACATTTTGCTGATGTGTTCTTTGCGGCCTGAGGATTCCCTCTGTGGTACTCCTTCAATAATCTTTTATTACACAAGTTTTTATACAGTTTCCCAGTCCAATCTGCATTTTCTTGATATCCCTTCCACTTAACCCGATATAAAACTCATTTCTGTTGTTTGGTATACTGGCTGCCCATGACTTTCTCATCTTTGTAGATTGTTTCATGCTTGTAGCCATCATCATTATAACCAAGATCATTCTACTCACTGACCAAAGCAAGCTCCAGTAGAGATCTTGTATGGTTGGTGGCAAGTTGATAATATTCAATGAAAGATACATGGAATGTATTGTGGATATGCCATCAACTTAGTAACTTAAGCTTAATGGTGGTCTGCAATAGTACCTTCAAGATCCTGAAGGGTCTATGAAACTTTCCATCCAATTTGTTAGATGGCTGTCTGGTTTTGAGGTTTTTCCCATTGAGCATAATAAGATCAGCAACCAAATACTTTGGTCGTTGCTTAATATGCCTGTCATAGTACTTCCCCATTATCTTCTGTGCATGTTCTAAGCTTCTACAACCAAGTATATGCACACGAGTCATCCAGTGAATGTAGTTCCTGAATGCCAGATTCATTGCTTCTGCTTTGATCGGCCAATTTGTTTCAGGATTGAACCTAATGTTTGCAAAGAATGGAGCAATTCCTGTACTGGTGGTGACAGAGTTATTATAAGCATACTCTGCCATTGGCAATATTTCAGACCAATTGCCCTGTATGTAGTTGCAGTAGTTCGGCAGGTAATACTGAAGCATTTGATTGACTCTTTCCATTTGTCCATCTGTTTGAGGGTTAAATAGGTAAGATATTTTGAACTGGATATTATGAGCTTCTACCAATATGGACCAACATCTGGAGATGAACCTAGATTCCCGATCTAACACAATTTTCGATCGTAGGCTACGCAATCTCCATACATCTTTCAGAAAGTTTGTTACCAAGTCAGTAGCTTTCGTCTCTTGGCTTTTCAATGGAATGAAGTAAGCCAATTTCATAAAGTGGTCAATGATTATCAATACTGATGACCATCCAACTGACACTGGCATTTCGACAATGAAATCCATGCAAATTTAATCCCATAAATAGTACACTAATTTGAGTGGTGGTAGGAGTCCGTACTGAGCATTGCAAGCTGCTTTATCTCTTTGGCCCTCAGGTCATTAGTGAACACAATCTTCCATAAATATATCTATTTTTGGCTACAAGAAGTTTTGTCTGACAGCTTGATTGTCTTGTTCTGCCTTAAGTGACCAGCCACCTTAAAGTCGTGCTTGGCTTCCACTATATCTTTCTTCAACTGCAGATTGTCCAGAATTCAAAGTCTGCCATGATTATAAAGAATTTCGCTTTTGTACATGATGACAGGGCTAGGATTGCCTTCTATTACTCGGACGTACTTTTCTTGCCATGCAGAATCATTGTCAGCAGTACTGACCACTGCTTCTAACAGCTCAGAAGCGAACTTGATTACTGGAATTGCTCTCAACTTTACAAAAGTAATCACAATTCGACATCTGCCCCCGGGACAGCTGTCAAAGTGTGGTGTTGGGATTGGATTCTAGCAGTTATACAAACCAAACCAAACCACAGCATTGCAGGTAAATGCACACAAGACAAGAGACTCAAAACCTGGAATCACAGAAGTGAACAGGGGTTGGTACCTAAGCTATTGATCGTTTTATAGGCAAGAGAACATATGAACAGCAAACCTAACCTCTGCATACCCATTGGCCTTATATACTGTTATCGCGACTGTCATGACCTTCATTCACTCATTCCAAAATACTTTCCGATCTTACCCATCTATGAATGTGTCACTTTCAATCCATCACTTATACCATAACCATCACACCATAATTTCAATACAACCAATGAAACTTGATTCCTCTGAATGAATTCTGATTCTTTTCCACCAAACCTGATTCTGTCCAACAACACCTCATTCCTTCCAAAAAAACCTCATTCCTTCCAAAAAAACTTGATTCTTTCTCCGCCATTCATTATTTCTTAATTGATTTATACTTCCTGTTTGATCCTCATACCACACAACCTCAACAGTAGCTCCCCCTCACACATACTGAGTTCTTGCTACGTTATAGATCTGGGCTTAACAGGTTGTTCTGCATAATATATGTCAATTGCCTGAGAACGGATCATGTTGGTTGCTGGTTACCAGTTCTTTTCACCATAGCCCTTCCACTTAGTGAGGTATTTATATTGGTATCAGAATATCCTGGGATTCTCAATGCAGTTGACTTTGTATTCTTCTTCTCCATCCACAACAACCCATTGTGGTGCTGTTTCAATTCATCCTGGCAATGAATCTTCCGAAAGCTTGCTCAGTCTGGAGATTGGTTGAACTGAATGGATGTGGCGGTCCTTGGGGAATTTCAACCGATAGGCCCATTGACTAATGACTTCTGTAAATTCGCATGGTTCCAGACGTTTCCAATCCAGGTTCTTGCTTTGTCATTGAGTTGCAATATTCCTGGTGTCGATTGATACTCGATTCTGTATTCTAATTTCCAATTCTGCTTGAGCGCACATATCAGCTTGTGCCAATTGAATTGTTTGTGCCTAGAACATTTCGGCTTTTATCAGCTCAAAGATTTCATTTATTTATTGAGAATGGAAATATATATTTACTTCTCCAATGTTGTTACTGTTCTGGACTGGATGTTGACTAATAGTTATTTTTGGATGAAATGGATAATTGGCAAAGAATGGTAAACATCTTATTGATTTTGAGATATGATTGTTTGATGTGAACTCTGCCATTTGGAGCCCCCATGTCCGGTTATCCTGTTGATAATTGACGAATCCTCTTTGGCACCATTCCATAACGGTATTCATTTGTTCCATTTGGCCATCTGTCTTTGGATGAAAGGCAGTTGAAAGTTTTCATTCATTTCCCAATCTTTTGCAGATGTTTTGGCAGAATTCTAAGGCGAACTGAAGTCCCCTATCCGATACTACAGTATCTGGTAAACCATGCTGTAGCAATATTTCTGTATAAATGTTTTGCCTGGTTTTCTTTCATTTGTAATATCTTGACACAAAAACAAAGTATGTATTTTTGACAATCTATTGAGTACTACCCATATAGTGTTGTAGCCATTACTTTCCGGTAGTCCTGACATGTAATCCATATTCAAATATTTCCATGGTCGTTGTGGTATTTCGAGAGAATTTAGCCATCTATGTATCTTTTGAGGGTTTGCTTTATTGTGTTGGCCCAGGTGGAAGTTTTGCACATATCTGTTCATGTCCTTTCTCATGCCTTTCCACTGCTGACTTCTTTTGCGTAGTTTGAGGATTTTGGCTTGTCTTGGATGTCCAGCTGCTGGTATATTGTGGTTTTCCTTTATCAATCTTAGTTTGTCTGAATTCTCTCTATTGCTGATTGCCACTGCTTGGCCATATTGGTCTTCGCTGCTCTCAAGTGAGCTGTCCTTGCATATGTTTTGAATTCAGTTCCATTACTCCTTTGCATTGGCTTCCGCTTTGCCCTGATTCACTACGTCCATCAATGCTACCACCAGTTCTTCATGTATTCTTTTGTCACTAATTTCAGTTTTTGGACAAATTGTCAGATTTTTTCTGCCCCTTCCCTGCAGAGGAATGTTTCCTGGTATTCTGGTGAGTGTATCAAGCTTCTGTCCCTGTTTGCCTGAGCAATAAATGATCTCGAACTTGGATCTTGACAAAAACTCAAACTGTCTTGTTTGTTTCCAATCAAACTGTTTTGACATTATAAACCTTTCGAGGTTCTTGTCGTCCGTCAATATCATGATTTCGTGAACTGAGCCTTCATATTTTTGACTCCATAGTTTGAGGCTTTTGGTAATAGTACACTGCTCATGATTATATATATTGTAATTTTCTTCCACCAGTGTGAGATGCTTGAAGAAGGCAAATGGATACAAGATTCCTTGGTCATCGTGTTGTTACAGTACACCTGCAGACATATCGCTGGATACATCTGTTTCCAGGACAATTTCTTTCTCATGTTCACAGTGTTATAGTGCCAGCACTGTTGTAAACGTTTCTTTTATTTCTGTAAATGCAAATTTCTGGTCAGTTCCGCAATCAATTGTTACTTCCTTTTTCATCAATTTTGTCAGTGGTTGCACCACCCTGCTATAATTCCTAATCAACCTTCAATAGAAATTAGCAAATCATATAAATGCTTGAACCTCTTTGAGTTTGTCCAGTACTTTCCATTCCTTAACTGCCATTTCCTTCTCTGGGTCCATTCTGATGCCATTCACTCCTACTATGAGCCTTAGGTAATTGACTTCTTGCTTGTGGAATTCGCATTTCTCTGTTTTAGGGTATAGTTCAGCAACCTTCAATGTTGTCATTATTGCTCTGACATGCTGCCAATGTTCTGCTGGATCGTCACTATTCATGAGGATGACATTGAGGAATGCCATGCAGAACATGTCCAAAAAAGATGAGAATGTATCATTGATGAATTCTTGTAAGGATACTGGTGCGTTGGTCAGTCTGAAATATATAATCAAAGATTCGAATAAGCCATAACAGGTTCTGAATGCTGTTTTCCACTGATCACCCTCTGCACTTCTGATCATGTTGTAGGTATCCCAGATATCCAGTTTGAAATACCATCTGGCTTTCACTAATTGCAACAAGGTCTCTTGAATTAGTGGTAATAGGTATTGGTACTTTATTGTCCCATTGTTTAGATCTCTGTAGTCCACACTTGGTTGCAGATCTCCATTCAGTGTTGGTGTGAATAATCTTGGGGCTTTATATAGTGATAACAATGATCTGATGAATCTCTTCCATAAGTTTCTTTCAATCTATTCTTTCTGGACTTGTAACTCCTTTCTTGATAGACTGAAAATGGGACTGAATGAGGGTACAAAACCTTTCTCAAGTGTGATTTTGTAGTCATATGGTCTATGTAGTAATAGTTTTTCAGTAATCGCTTTGTCCAAGAGGAGAAGCAATTCATGATATTCTTTTTCAATTAACTGTTCAAGTAGTTTTTCCTGGAGATCTTTCACCTCAAGGGCTGTATTGATTTTGTTTCAAGTTGCCAAATATATTTTCACTTTCTTCTTTTTGTTGCATCTCATGAACGGTGTTGCTGTAATGTATATATATCCATCTTTTGCCTCGCAAATATTTTTCTTTTCATATATTTGCCCCATACACATTTGTTCAAATGATATTGGCTGTGTTTTTGACAATAACTACGTTTTGATCCTATTCTTTGGTGTTGAAACTTGATGGTCACATTATGGAGTTGTAGCCAGGGCAGTTCTATTACTTTTGGGCATTGCCCCATCATTGTAATGGACACTGGTGACTATTCCGAATATCCGCATATTTCTAAGTCAAGTTTAGCCATAATGGTAATTGTTCCTGATTCTCTGAGTCTCCTGTCTATGACTTCCAATTCGTTTGATTTTTTTAATTCCTTCACTTTTATTCGATAATGGTGAATATAATCTTTGTCAATGAATGCTATTCAAGTCACTCTGCAATCAATCAATGTGTCATTATTGATAATTTTGTTTTCTATTTTCACCAAACATTTCATGACCAGATGCTTGCTTTTCATAGAAGACTGTTCAATTTCTGCACTTTGAATACACAATTTCAAAGTGCCAAAAATAGCATTGACTGACCAAGGAGATTTGTTTCCAGCACAATTGGTATTCTTAGTGCACTGGACTAAACTTTCCCCAACTGCACTTTCTTTATATAGTCTTGTCCACTTCCTTTTCTTTTCCTGAGTCCCTGAACAGAGTTACTTCCACGTGTTCTGCTACTGCCTTTAATTCCTTTGGGCATGATACTGCAAAGTATCTACTATTTCTACAATTCATTTATAGCCCTTCTTTCCTTTGCCTCTTTCTCTTCTCTGGTGTGATCTTTCTTCACTTGACTACCAAACAGTCCATTGGTGCAAATGCAAAGTAGCCTGCTACTATTCCTGCAGATACTGTGTCTGTGGCAAAAGTGGTAGTGGATATTGGGTCAGAATTTTTTTATCCTCCTGCCTATCATCCTGACTTGCTTTCCACAGCTTCTGCTCTTATCTATGAATCTGTCTTCAACCATGACTTGACAAATTCCACCAGATTTTCCAGTATATCGGTATATTGTAGGAAGTCTTTTAACTTGTAGGAAACCTGTTTTGTAATGCGTATAGCTGGGGTTGAATGTACCATTTGACGTCCACTACATATCTCCTGAATTCCGCATAATACTGGAAGGACTTGCGGTCCCATCGTTTGAGCTTCAAGCATTTCTGCTTGGCTGTTGCTTCTTTTTCTCGGTTTCCAAAAGCTGTATCTAGCAGCTCAATTAGGTCTTCAAAGATGCATGCTTAACTTCCCCAGTGACTATGTTGTAGAGTAACATTAACTGGGCTAACACTACCCTTTTGAGACATCCAACAGCATACCTCAGTTTCTTTTGCTCAGCATCGAACGTCCTGGGTTTTCTGGTGATCTTTAGAGCCAACCTCTGTTTCAATCCCCCGATTTCCTTTCCGTCTGTTCCTGAACAGTGGGCAATTTTATTCCCCTTTTAATCCAGTTATTTGTCCTCTCTTGCTCCTATTCTTCCATCCATTAGTCTTAGGATTTGGGTTACCTGTTCCCAATTGTCTTCTGCCTGTTTATTAAAATTCTCCCATTGAGCCTGTGCATCTTCCAGATCTTGTCTTAACTCTGCCAAGTCTAGGTATCTTTCCTCTAGTTGTTGTTCCAGGTATTTTACTTTCTCCATGAGATTTTTGTGACTGCATTCCACCATTTTTCCTTCTGCTGTGGTTACTCTGTGTTAGTTGAGAATCAATTCCTGCCTTGGATTCTCTTTTTCTATTGGGAGTTGCTCTTCTTCTTTCATGAGTTCCTTAATTCTTTCTTTCTATTCCTTCAACAAGTTCTTTCTCTTGAGAAGATCAATCAATCCACTGGTGGTGGTGAGGCCCTCCAGACAATCATTGACAGTTTGAATGCATATCCACAGCAGTTCTTTGTTTATTGCTTCCATATCTATTTGTTTTACAGTTTCCAGTTGTCCTTGCATTAGCCCTGGCAGTACCGCAATATGGGTTATTCTTGAAGATTCTCCAGACATAGTCCTGAGGATGAAAGAATGCTGCTAGGAGAAGGAATTGAAGTTTTCAGAGTTTTAAGCAGGTTTCGAGTTCATCAATATTTTCTGGAATTTGCCATATAGCGGTATTGACTTCAACTTTCAAAAATGGATTGCTTATCAACTTCTACCTTATAAACACTTGGTATTTACTTGGTATTGTTACAATGATCAGAGGAGGTGGAAGAGGGGCAGGATGTAATTCTGGATTTACTCCCTTGCCCTTATTCTGTTTTCGCTTAATGTAATCCACAGATGAAATGTTGTTTCCACATCCTTTGGTGATGCATTGATTGAGGCTTGTGACTGTATTGTTTGAGCGTGTGCTGCTCTCCCAAGTGTGGTATGTGTGCCTCTGCAGTTATGTTCACCCTATTACGGATCATTAACTTTACAGCTGAAATGAAGGCCATGGTATTTGGTCCAGATGTCTTTTGAAACTGGATTGTTTATTGAAAGTCCTCCTCCATTGCTGGCAGCTGCTGTCCAGTAACTGTTCCAAGGGCAAATGTTTTGTGATTTGTTCCAAAAACATGCTTGAAGAGATTCTTTAATTTCGGAGAGGATAGCAACAATGCTATCGAAGGCATTCAATGGTTTGGGTTTGAATATTTCGCAGACTCTGACAGCAAGGTTGAAACAGTTGATTTGGGAGTATTCTGGATGATTGGTGTTGTAAGCTGGCATTAAAACTGTGTAGATCCTGCATATCGGTATTTCCACAGGCACACAATGCAGGATTGTCTCCAAATGCTGTGTGCTCTTGACTTGTTTTTGATGATTCCAACTGATGTAAAATCAGAACAGTGGGTATTTCAAGGTGGATAACAAAAGTCACAGCCACTCAGGTGGTAATAACAGCAGATATACTGAATTATTATCAGTAGATAATTCTTGAACACATGCTTTTGTTCAGGCGGAGTGTTGGGCTTGGATTCTAGGAGTGATAAAAACCAAACTCAAGGTTGGAATTGCAGCTAATGGCAAACAAGACAACTGGCTCAAAATCCGGAATCACAGAAGTGAACAGCAATCGGTGCCTAAGCTAAAGATTGTTGCATTTACCAGAGAACGAGTAAAGACCACACCTATCCTCTGCAAACCCATCAGTTTTATATACAGTTATTGCGACTGTCGTCATATTCACTCCCTTATTCCAAAAAACATCCCAACTTGACCCAACTAGGTACCCAACCCTTACAAAGCAGCACTCATACTATAACCATCAGGCCATATTTAGTACACAACCAATGAAACCTGATTTCTTCCAACAAATCCTAATTGGTTTCCACCAAACCTGATTCTTTCCAACAAAACCTGATTCTTTCCAACAAAACCTGAATCCTTTCAATGAAACCTGATTCCTTCCAACAAAACCTGATTCTGTACATGCCCTTCATTATTCCATTAGCGATTATTACTGCTTCTGCAATTATCACTCCACACAACCGTGACACCAGCCATGGTGGCGTCAATGGCATGATATTACTGTTTCATTCCCATTGATCATTTGGTGATCAAAGTATAGTGCCAAAGAACATTGAATGCAGCTTCTGAGCTAGTCAATGTCAGCCGATTGGAAGAAAATAAAGGGCAGGGGCTGGAGTAGAAAGAGAAGTGATGAAAAGTTTAAGCCAGTGCAATAAGGATGGCTAGGGTACTTGGCACAAATTTCCTTTGTCAACAAGCACTTTTCCTAGTTTTGAAATATAGCAGTGTCCAATTGAGTATGCTGAGATGAAAGAATCATCGATACAAATGAAATATCTCATTGTGAAATGTTGGTTTAAAGATTGTGAACAAGTAACAAACATATATACTTTGATTGTCTATGAGCTATTGGTTTCTTAATTCTGACAAGTCAATTCTTGAGATGTCGAGTGTAGAGTATAGCCCCCGAGTCATTGAATAGTTGGATGAGGCATTATAAATTGTTATTCACATTAATCGACCATCAGTAAGATCGAAACGTTCAAGTTCCTTCAGTAAATGCTCAACCAGTCATCTACCGGTGTGTTCACATTTAACCTAGGGTTGTGTGTCAGCAGTACACAATATTCAAACCAAGCTGCCACAAACCTCATCAAATTTAAGCTGTACTTCATGTAAGCACCGGTCATGATCTATATAATACCCAATAAGTGACAAATGTCCAATTTATTGGTTGATGTCTAACCATCTAATGCTATACTTACTTTATTTTTTGTTGTCAACTGCCTTTTGATTGGATTAACTGTTAGGGAGTATTCCCTTTAGCAAATATTACTGAGCGTACTGGCCGAGGGCAGAACCAGATTGTGTTGTCATGCATTGAATGTTCATTTTAACTCAAGGTTCATGACAGCCTTACATGGAATATGGGCAGAAACAAATCCTACCATAGAATAGCGGTTCCAGGTCTCTTGGTTGAATTCAACAGTAGTAAAGTAACTACCTGCCAATTTTGGATAGTCAATCTGTCAAAATTGTCAGTGTAATTGTG
>WHVE01000907.1:0-46148 GCA_015178995.1 Trichophaea hybrida | reverse complement strand
TTCAGATGTACGTAAGCAACTTGATCGGTCAACTTTGCTTGCATGACTCAGTAAAGGTCGAGGCGAAATGGTCTGTGCGGGCCCACTAACTTAGGGGATCTCGAAAGCACTTCTTGGGCGTGCTGGATCATACATCACCGAAAGGCAAGCCGCAATAAGGTCGTTCAGAGACGAACTCTGTAAGAGAGGGGGTACTGTTACACCTAACATAATACCCTCGGAGCGGGGACACACACGATCACTCGCAACGGCATCGGCTGTCACTAGTCTCGGAGGCCAGAGCGAAGCTTCTCGAACTGCGAAGTTCTCGAACATCGATGCTTCTGGACTAGTGTTTGCAACGAACCGCCCGAGGTTCGTACAATTGACGAACCGATTCGGTTCGAGCGAATCGAATCCTTGCCAAGACTTTTTCACTCGAACCCCACCATTTCGACCCACAACTGGAAACAAAAATAAGTATGCGGGTTCTTATCCGATCGGCATGATTTTTAGTTTATCTTGTAGCTAACTTCAAGCGCTACAAGATAAACCAAAAGTCAAGTAAATCGGACAAGAACTCGCTTAGTTATTTATGATCGCAATTTCTTGGATTCGGTTCAAAGTTTGAGTCGAACCTCGAAACTTCGAGGTTTGACGGATCGAATCCTCTTCGAACCCAGCAGGGATTCGGTTCGACTCGAACCGATCCGCTTCGTTGCCAACACCATTCTCGACCAGCAACGCTTCTCGACCAGCAAAGTTTCTCTCTGGTGAACGAATCTGGAGTGCACCGCTCTGGCCAGAGCGAAGCAAGAATACAGTCACTCCGAACCTTTCTATACAACGAAAGCTTGAGTATACACCACTGCGAACAACGAAGCTATAGAATACTAATCTCTACGCAACGATAGCTCGAGAACGCTCCTCTCTACCCAACGAAAGCTAAAAGCATGCACCGCGCCATACAACGAAGCTACTCTATCGAACGCAGCCTATTCGTCTGGAAGTCAATTCGATCGAAAGGACACCACCGGTCTGGACGGCAGGAACCACGGAGTTAATGCCATAAAGGATACCAGCAGTCCGAGTATTATCTATTAACGGTAAAGATACGGTGGGCCCGGGAGATAGAGTTCTGCAGAAGTTGTGAAGTCAAGGGCATTGGCTCGAATGACCGGCGGTAGTTGCAAAAGTAGTTGCACTGATTCGAAAGTAGTTGAGGTATGGGAGTTCTTGAGAACAGAGTGTAATTACCAGTTAAAAGCGAAGAGGAAGGTATAAAGACTTTCGGTTTCTTCGAGGGTAGAAAGGCATCAGATCATCGATCACTTTCTCAGCGAGAAGAACATGCCTTGACAAGATACTCATTTGGAAAGCCATTCTTTTCGTTGCAAATCTTGTAGTGATTTCCACATCCTGGGCGAAGCTCCTGAACCGCTGCAATCGACGCATGTCCCGAACCGAGTACGGCTACTACTGTGACCGGTGAACCTGGGGCGACACTCCCGGTGTCACACTTGTTCACTATATCCAGCGGTTGTTGCCACAAGAGATTTCACATCATGAACACTGTTACAGTTCACAGCACAATGTTGCCTGATGGCAAATTGTTATCCTTCTTTTTCGTTGCCTAGATGACACTCCTCGATCATTTCGATATCAGCTAAAAATGGAAAACTGCTTGCCGTTCAGCTATGTTCAAAGGCAATAATGATTTCATGTCGATGATTCAAAGTCAGTAGATTACACAATTTGTTCCATCATGCAATTGAAAAAAGTATTGAATTACTTCAAGCCACAGTTGCAGAGAGATATAATGGTCTACTCCTGAATTGCTTGATGGTTGTGGTGGATGGTGAAGTTTGGAAAATTGTATTCTATATTTATTCTTATTCCGAACAATAACAAAAATTAATTCATGCACTGGACACTTTGTTCTCGCACATGTATTTGGCACCAGTACTGGTTGCCAAAAATATCTGGATCCATAGGTCTTCAAATGGTCCACAAGCATGATCCACAGATGTGTCTCCAGTTGAATCGGGTAACCAATCTATTTTGGAAACAGCTTGCTGAAATATAAACTGTGCAGAATGCATAGCAAATGCGAGGAAAATTATAGCAGCATCAGCGGTCAGGACAGCGGAACATAAACGTTTGATATAATCGCAAGAATCGATTATAAACTCATTTTTCGGTCAAAGGTTCTGGGTTCAGGTGTGTCATGGTTGTGAACAAGAGAAGTGGGAGGGTGAAGTAGTCGAGAATAGCGTATAGCAGAAGGGTGAAGGACTGTATATATATGACTCGAACCAGAGTCAGCAAGTGTGAAAGAAGTGAAAGCCGAAGCAAATTGATTGTTTTCAAGGCGACAGTACGGATAAAGCAAGATATTCATTCTGCGCAGCAACACCTGGTTCATGCACAATGATTCACCCACCCCATAATATATCCCAACTCCTGTTTTCTTTGTACCCTCATCTTGAATAATTCCTAGGTTTCCTGTAGAACCTTACTCGTATCTGATTTCATTCTTGTTGTGCATTGGCCTTCGCTTGAAACCTGATTGCGTTCTGGTTCAAAACCAGATTTCATTCCTGTCATGCTATAGCCTCCGATTGAAACCTGATAGTATTTGTGTTCTGTGTTTTCTTGTGTTTGAAACCTGATTATATTCAAATCATATGTTATCCTTTCAAATACTCACTGATTATCACTCCACCTTCGATCGTCACTCAGCACAATCCATGATATCAGGATATGTAATGGAATGAGTGAATTACTGTATATACACCATGTATTCGGCAGAGGACAAGTTTCCTTCATTCTTTTCTTGTGTTTTTGTCAATCAACACTCACCTCGCATTGGCTGTAACTTCCTCCACATTCTGTGATTCTGGCTCGAATTCCATGCAATCAGTTCTGATCCCATAGGTACCGGATGCGTTCAGACCATGATCACCATCCAGCATTTACTTACATATTCAAATAACATCCGAGCCCAGCACTGTTGATACTGAGAAGCTGAACCCTGGACCGAAGAACCAACTAACATTTGATTATGCTGGTTACATTCAGTTCATGTACCACTACCCTCCCCAATGTGGCTGAAATATATATCACCATCCATGCAACCCCCAGTACCTGGTGTTGAAATCTATTGGAAACTTTGAAAACTGACCAAAGGTACACAGTGTCTGGAGAAATATTTGCATAGTCTGTGTATGGAAATTTTGCTCACTTGAATCAAATACATACATGCAAATGCAAGATCAGGACACCAATAAACCACAACAATCTCGAATCAACATTTGTGATCTTGCAGGTTGTACTATGAATGCATGCAAACAAGAACCTCCGAACATTTCGGATTGTATCGACTCTATCTTCAAAGGAAACCATGATTCCCTGGAGGCTTCTTCCTGGGATGAACCACGGGCAGTTACTCTCTGGAACAGTCACTAGACCCAACCGGCAGAAAATAGACAAAGACTATATATTGCTGACCTAGTTTTAATGTATTTTTGAACCAAATATTCCCAACTGTACTTGGGGTTTGAAGATAGGGATCCTGGTTATGGCAATACAACTGCAGTGGCATATATACAACAATCTGAAAAGTGAAAGACTCTGAAACAGTTAGCTCACGATGTATTAATTATGGCAACACTGAATAATGCAGAAAGCAATATTTCCTGGTCGGATTATTTCGAAAGCAAACAAGGAAATTTGAAACAAGTCCACAGAGAGCTGTATCAAGGCCCCTTTTCATCCTGCCGAATTGTAATTACCATACCCAGCAAACATGAGGTGTTTTGCTGGTAGATGGTTAATCTTGTTTTGGAAGCAGAAATCACAGCAGCACTCAAAGAGATTGAGGGAAACATCATCACAATCAGGGTCTGTTGAGAAGTCAAACAACGTTATTGCATTGCCCTGGCAGCATTCGAACATGACCTGAAGTATGTCAGTACAATCATCTAGTGGAAAATGGAACGTGACGCAGATAGCGGCATCACAATTGGACATGGAAAACCAAATGCTGGCTTGTATGGAGGTCAGAAATAAAGAAATGTTCAGGAATGACATTCGGATATCAATGCCGTGCTGACAGTACTGGTTCGGCTATCAATGACCATCTGACTGAACAAATTGCTCAAGTAGGAGTAATTTGTGAAGAGTGCCGAAGCACGAATATCGGAGTGGTTGACAGCAGGTGAGCAAGTTTCCAAAGCATGAAAAAACATCAAACAAGAACTGCTTCAGGGACAGCCGAGGCAAATCACTGAAGAAGGATTGGTTTTCGAATGCAATCACAGTAATCTGCCAGAGAGAATCTGGCACCTAGAAGCACATCTGGAATGCAGGAATCCAGACCTGGCGGAACTGAAACGAGACATGGAGGACATTCAAGCACACATGGAGAAATACATATTGTTATGTAAAGAAAACCGAGAACAGGTATCCTGGATCTTGAGGCTGACCGAAGCAAGGATGGAAGATATGAGAGAAGAGAAACTTCAAGGGAAGTGTATCGAAATTACCCATTTCTCTAGAACAGATATGAAGCAATTCAAATGATAGATGGTGCAGTTGGCTATGAAGATGGAAAGAAAACCCATAACCTTCAATACTGTAATGAAGAAGCCAAGGTACGCAATGGCACTGTTCAAGGGAGTAGCCAAGGCACAGCTAATACCATATTGGGAAGAAACTTCAGTTTCTGTGTGCTTTGAACCTTCACAAGATCAGCCAGATCTGTTGGACTTAGCTTGCGAGGAGTAGGACAAAACGGCAATGGTCAAGACACAACTTTTGAAACTCAAACAATGAGACTGTGAATTGTTCTGTTATTATTCGGAATTCCAGAGTTAGATAGCAGAATTCAAGTTGAACAAGGAAGCTCAGCTGGATGCATTTCAATATTGGTTATTGAATAAACTCGAAGACTTCCTACAACCCACCGAGTTACCATATAACCTGGAACAATGTGTGATGCTGTGTTCCAACAGTGACTCTAAGCTTAGTGCCTGGGCCTCGCTCAGGAGATCAGACAGGTGGGAAGGTGGGAAGGTGGTATGCAGGAGTCTGAACGGACCACCAACACCACATTTGCCCCAGAGACAGCATCTGCGGGCACAGTGGCAGGGTATTCCACCCCTCTCCAATGGACCACTCAGCAGTTCAGAGCAGGAAGATTTCACAAGATGAGACAAAGAGAAAAAGAGAAGGAGAACTATGTAAGTACTGTGGGAACTCAAGGTACATGGCAGCAGGTTGTCCAAGTTGATCGAAAGATGCATCAGAACAGATGGCAGCAATACCTGTTCAGAACGCCGGACGCGAGATGGACGCAGATTCAGGAACATCGAAAGGAATGCAAGTGGAGTCAGGAAAAGAATAAATCAGTTCAATAAGGATAGGCCTCATGTTGGGCACAAATCTCCATTGTCTGCAGTTGTTAATTTCCATTGTGAAATTGTACTGTTATCAATCAGTAGTGCAGAAATCAATGACTCTTTCATGGAAAGCAAAGACTTTGTTGTAAAATGTTCATTGAAAATTGGAGACAGATTGATTCATCCACACACTCTAATTGACTGTGCAGCCATAGGAATTGAATTTGTGGATGAAAATTTTGTTTGCCATCATCAGATTTGAAGATAGGAAACTACACAAATGATAACAGTTGGATGTTATCAATGGAAGACATATCAAATCTGGAATCATTACGACCATTGCCGACTTCATCATAGGTATATGGTTACTCCAGGTGCAATGTGTACCATTTGTAATTGATCATTGGACAATATTCGATTGTATATGGGCTAGCGTCGATAATGCATCCCAAAGTAATCCTCAAGTTTCGCAATGCCAGGATAGGTTTCAATTGCAGTCACTTGCACACAGCATATGCCAACAGCACTTGAGTGTCAGGATGTTGGGCAATCTGATGGAAACAACAGCAGACGCGGACAAACATAAGCTAGATATCTGCACAGTGTCTGTATCACCATTCATGAGAAGAATATGGGAGCAGACACTCAAGGTTTGAGTTGTTATATTGTATAAATCTACTGAAGCCATGGATTGAAGAATCTACAAGACAAACTTCTCGAAGAAGTCATTTACAATGAATGCCATCAATATTTATCCAGATGCGGGGCAGTGATTGCCTAAAGAGTACCCCCGCATTGACAATGTGAACATATGACTCAACTGCAGGATACATTCAAACCGCCATTTGGACCTATCAATATATTTTCATGAGAAGAATTGAATGTACAAAGGAAATGGTAAAAGAAGAATCTGTTTATGCAGTTCATTCAATCATTCTGGTTACTCACCAGAGCCAAAAAACTTCTCACTCCGAAATCGGCAGAACATCTGATACTGTGCATTGACAACTAAGACTTGAATGAAAGAACAATGTAAAACAGGTTGCTCTACCATTGATCCAAGAAACCATGCTAAGACATTCAAATGCTATTGAGAACACACAGTTGGATGACAGGAATGGGTATCATGTGATAATAATTGCGGCACGGGATGATGTGACAACGGCTTTCAGGATTCGATATAAACTTTTAGAATGGTTGGGTCTGCCCATTCCACTCACCTACGTGCCAGCAATATTTCAAGATTTAATCAATGATATACTATGCCCCTGTTTGGACATAATCTGCACAGCTTGTTTGGATGACATCCACATTTATAGTAATAATCGATAGAAATGAAAAGACTAAGTCACAGCAGTAATACCATCACTCAAAGCAGCTGGCATCTATAGAAATACAGAAATGTGAAAGTTTCATGAGGAAATTGAAAAATATGTATGATCACTTGTCGAAGTAAATGGAAGGGGAATGAATGCGGAGAAAGTCAAAGCATTCAAAAACTGGGAAGCACCCGGGCAACTCAAGAAAGCCCAAGCCTTCCTAGGCCTTTGTAATTTTTCCTGATGGTTCTGCCCAAATTATTGCAATTTTCTGCAACCGCTTACAAACTCCCTCAAATACCAGTATCTTTTTGCTAGGGACCACTTCAAACAACGGCGTTCGCCGAATACCAAATGACCTTTACAACGGCACTTGTACCAGTGGATTTTTATTCTGAAAATTTGATAATCCTTGAAACTGACGACTCAAGTTGCCAGTCTGTGACAAAGTTGTCCTGGTTCATCAGTTGAGCAGTGCTATCCCCTGTGGTCTTCGTCACAAGCTGACATTCACCGACCGAAACAAATCACCAAATGTAGGATAAAGAATTGAATATGATTATCAATAGCCTAGAACAATGCAGACCCCACTGCAAGGGTTAAGCCATTTTAATCAAGATTAATACATATTATAATATTATGGAATTCTTGATCTGGTCAAAATTGTCAAATTGAAGGCACAGATGATGGTCTGGATTTCTCTCCCTCATCAGGATCAATAGCGTGTATTGCCCGGGCATAGAAAGAGAGCAAACCGATGCGTCTACTACAATACCAGGTGACATTATTCCCAAGAGGAAGAAAGAATAAACCTAACAAATCATACTACAAACAGAGAATTTCAAAGGCATATTATGCTCGGGGCCTATGGAAGCACTTGCAGAAACAGTCAACTGTGCAAACGATTCAGTATACTACAAAGATCAATGTAATTAAATGAAAAATATATATTAGCATTGTATGTACGATAGTAGCAAATGGCTCTCCATGGATATGCGATAGCTGTAAGCAATCTCCAACACACCAATACAACATACAGTCAAGGATATGTTCAAGTGAATTCATGAACCCCATGATTCTCAGATTGCAGGAGACCCAGACTAAGCAATAACCTACAACCTACTAATTCGAACCCATTCCTGGAACAAAAGGAAGAAAAATATAGACCGCTACATACTAAACTGCAATACAGGCCAGTGGAGCAATATAACTCACTAAAAGAGTCATGACCTATTGCGACCGTTAGATATACATGAGCAACACTGAAAGGTCTTGCATTTGCATATTGTAGTTGGACTATCAGAAATGCGAATGGTTGAATGCAGTATGGATATTGGTCCATCACATAAGAAATGTATAACACCTGATACCCTGCACTGATAAAGTCGATGGAAAGAAGCTAGGGAAAATCTATGTCAATGAGGTATTCAGACTGCACAGACTTCCCAAAATAATTGTGTTCGATTGAACATGGGCATTCACCTCGGAATTGTGGACATGGGCCAGCAAAGGATTTGGTATCGAATGAAGACTGTCGACTGCATTGTAATGTCAGACCGGCGGCAAAACTGACCGAATTGAGGTGGTAATAGAACAGTACTACCAGAACATTCATAATTATCACCAGAATGATTGAATGTGGTGGCTACAATTGGAAGCGTTTGCAGATAACGATTATACCTCGGGAAAAACCAATAGTTCCACCTTGTATGTTAATTGCAGCTGATATCCAACAGTGAAGTTTGCCCAACATCCAATGCAAGTTTCTAATTATATTTTCTTGGTCACCATTCAGTATATGGAACAATTGATGCAATATTATTATAACGAACTCAGAGCCAAGATCCATAGGGCGATGACAATTCAATCTGAACTGATCAACACATGCCGAAGGGTTGGCACATTATTTGAACTCTGTGATCAGGGTTGGGTCGACCCACCCAATATATCACCGACTCCAACCAGCAAGCAATTCAACTAGAAACGCATCCAGCCATATGAAATAACCCAGGTACGCAGTTCCTTCGCTTATTTAGTGTTAGCAATGGTCCGCACCCGGAGCCTCCAGTCCGGGTTCTGGTTGCCACTAGAACCATACTACAATCAAAAGTTCGGGTTGACTCCACATTTAGCAACCGCTCAAATTACTGGGCTATTAGATGGGTCCAAAAACAGGTGCAATATACTCTATATATGACATTGGCAATCCTGAATTGAACAAACTGAGCTATGCATATTTATGATTTTGACTGTTACCAATCTCGTTTTAATTATATTCAATGTCACGATTAGAATTTGTTAATTTTGTATTGAAACATGGTATTTTGACTTTGTAAGTAGTAGAAAGAAAGCCAAAATTTTATTTGATCTTATGCAGTGGTAAATTCCAGTATGTTGTGGTATGTGTCAATCACCACAAATATTTTACTTTCAACCATATCAATTGTTTCATTATTGCCTACCTTTTATTCATCTTAAACATATCCGACCTTCACACTTGACCTGAAATTTGTACAGACAACATCCCAATAAGCCCAGTATTTGTGTGCTACTAATATACTGTATTGACAGTCTTTTTATCATATATGCTTAAATATGAAACATTTCCCAATAATGACCAAGAAAATTACAAAATAAATCATATGCCCCATTATAAGAAACAGAAAACCCGAAGCAGTATGAAATACAGATCAATGCTCTACTGACATTGATTCACTTTTGCTTGTCATGATTCGTGAGTAATGACAGGTGCAGAGAGGTTAATGACTATAGTTGCAATACATTTCGACTTTTGTACTGCCCTAATACAGCCTTAAATCTCAGGGACACATTGTACATCTGGCTGTTTTGCCTTATCAATGACATTGGAATCATCAGAAAAATTCATATCATTCTCATCGTCAGCCTCAATATTGTTTGCATTATAGTGTGGATCTTACAAGTCACTGTTCCAATACAGCCAATTATCAATATCAGAATAAGTTTTAGCTGCACTTTCATTACCACTTTTACTAGAATGGTGGTTGATACTATCTATTCATTGGATATTCAGGACTTGGGTTTTGCCACCAGTGAGGTCGATCTGCAATGAGGATGGTGGGAGTGGTGATTTTTCAGTCAATTTGAAAGCTTCAACACCATCATGTTCAGAGGCCGACCAGAATGCTTTCACTGGCTCTTCAGTATCTCAAATGTAGCCTGTGACAGATAGGTGTTTGTTCTGAGCGCGTGATGCCTTCTGAGTTGCCTGTAGGTTTTCACTGCCTTGCCACATTTCCAAAATGTTCTCAAAATTGGCCATCCTGTGCAGATTTCCTTCCTCAGCTTCTATCCCAATTTCAAAAATGTTATCAGATTTGGACGAATGTATTTGAACTGTAACACCTGCCGAAAATCAAGATTGCGTCTGGCAAACTGTCGAACAACTACATTTTCTCGAAGTGTATGGCACATAGTTTAGGATTGCCTCCACCCAATGACATCTTGACCAAGCGAAAGACTGGCTTCCACTCCAACCCCGTGTGGCAAGATTGAAAAGATGTCCTGTACTTTATTGGCTGGCTTGGTGTACATTGTGTTCTTATTTTTCTATTGTCGCCATCAATCGGTTACGTCAGGCCTCCAGAACAACCTGCCAATTTCTGTGGAGTCGGATTGACAATTATTAGAATTGGGATTAATTTGTCCACAATGTTTGGGTAGCTCGGGTGGTGAATAGAAATGAAGTATTGTGGCTGTCAATCAACATGCAGTGTGATCAGTACACCCAAGAGGACATTGCACTGTGTATGCTGGTATATAGTACTCATCATCGCTGGTCAAATCATATCAATCATATGTCGATTGACCTGGCTCCAAAACTGGTATAGAGATGAAACAATCGTGATTCAGTACTATATTGGATTTTGTGTCAGTTGTAACTACATTTTTAGTGCAGTATTCGTACTCAACAGATATTATGAATGCATCATTTTACTGAGCAGTGATGGAACCCTCGTCCTCAGGATTGACATCCATACCCTTGTTCCACTTCATAAATAATTGCAACTTCCGAAATGGATCCAGGACTTCTGCTGCAATATGGTACATTCCTGTCTCTGGTATTACATCAGAATAATATTTAGATAGCTTTTGGCCTGCAAACTTCAAAAGCAAGAACAGATCCTCTTTCCTCTGAGTGATTTTCTTTGACAAAGCTTGCATGACGCCATCCAGATGATCGAATATGTCATGATGGATTGTAATGACAAGGTGCAAGGTGACTGTACACCGTTTGGACATCCAAAGTGTCACGTAACGAAATGGCCCCAGCACCTCCATTACGTATTTAATGATGATCCATTTGTCCTCTGTGGTATATAAAGGCTGGAAATCATGGTGATTTGTGTTTTTGAGCCATTTACGTGTAAACTCTCAGAATCTGTAGGCCCACTACAGTAATACCAGAGTTGAATCGCACTGAGTATTTGTATGTATGGTAGGCAGTACAGCAATTCGAACATTGGGTTTCAGGTTGTTCGGAAACACATTGCATCTTGCCGCAGTCAGTGTGATCAATACAGCAAGTATTCTTGGCTATATCAAGAGTCAGTATTCACAATGTATGTGTAGATAGCATGCAGTAACTACCTTTTCAATAATTTGAGCTAATCTGGGCTTCATGGCTGCGACCTTAGAGATTCTTGCATTTCCAGACTTCTGCAAATTTTGGCTTTTGGTCAATGCCGCATTGTCATTCTCTCCAAATTGCTCATTACGCTCATTGGCATCCCATGATTTTGTTCAACTTTTCAGTTGCAGATTACTCTTGAATACCCCTACACAAACTTGAATGATATGCACCATGCATGGAATATCGTTTTGTAATACTGACCAGTCAAGTTCCGAGATATCAAGTGTAGATTGTAGCTCCCCAGTTATTGCATAGTTGGATGAGGCATTATCAGTAGTGATCCCCAGTAATCAACCGCCAGTAAGATCGAAACGTTCCAGTACCTCCTTCAAATGCTCAGCCAATTGTGCACCTGTTTGTTTGCCTTTAACCCAGAGTTCTGTGTCAGCGGTACAAAATATTAAAACCAAGCAGCCACTAACCTTGTCAAATGCAAGCTGTACTTCAAGTATGCACCAGTTGTGATCTTTATAATATCCAATGACTGACAAAATATCCAGTTTATTTGTTGATGTCCAACCATCTAATGCTACACTGACTTTAATTTTGTTGGCAACTGCATTATGATTGCATGAATTGTTAGGGAGTATTCTCTTCGGCTACTATTACGGAGAGTAATAGTCAACGGCCGAACCAAATTGTGTCATAGAAGATTGAACGTTTGTCGTAACTCTAGATTCGTAATAGCATTCCATGAGATTGGTTCTCAAACAAATTCAAGGATCAAATAGCGGTTCCAGGTTTCTTGGTTGAATTCATGCGTTGTAAAGTCACTATCTACCAATTTTGGACGTTCTGTCTGTCAAAATCATCTTTATGATCTTGGATTGTTGATCAATTGGTGTTTGATGAGAATATCATGCGACCATGACACCATGACTGCCTTTCGTCTTGAGTACCACTAGAGCTTGCACAATTCCTGCGGTACCACTCAAGCAAGTAACATCATACTCCGTTTACTTTTCCAGCTGTGCTTTCACTGACTTTGATCAAAATCTTTTTCCCATCGTACTTGTTCCATTCTCAGATAGATGTACAAGAAACTGAAGACAGCCAATACAAATGATGCCAAGGCTGCCATTTGATACATTTGCAAAAAGTTTGTCGAATCTCCAAGCTAGCGCATGCCTGAAGCCGATCCATACAATTGAGGTTTTTGTTTGAACATTCATGGAGGTCCATCATATATCAAAAAGATGTTGCACTATGTTATCAGTCAAGTCTCAAATAAAGACAGGATTGGCTTTAGAAGAGTATATCACTCCAAGTGAGGATATATCAATGCACTTTGCAGCCGCCATCGAGACACAGTTTACAGGGAATATGATAGAAGAATTACAGCGATTTTGAGTTTAACTGCAGTCAAAAGAATGGATTACAGTATGAATCTCTGGATTTCTTAAATACCTATTTCCACAGACTATGTGTAAGAACACATGATAAACATGAAACATGGTAGGTAAATAAAATCTTGTGTATGGGCGAAGTATTTTCACAGATAAAATAGATCTATCCAGTGTACTATGACAATGTATTGATACTCCATTTGCATTTGGAATTAGTTGTTAAGTCCATATATATGCTCTACCTCAAAAAGTGGATACTAACTATTATGCGCATATTTGGAACATATTCGGCAGTTATGACAGTCAAAACTACGATAACATTGCATATTTACCCCAATCCCCTCTTGTTGGAGATGTTGTGTGACTAAAAATCTTTGACATACCGTCCATACTGACATTTTGTTCTGCCATCTATATGTATCCTGTGCATAAAGAGTATGACTCATTTTAACGGTAGGCTATCAGCGGTATTCAATAGGTATAAACCTAGCAATACAGTGTTATTATGATTTAATCACCCCAGGGCATGTGGCTAGAACACATCAGTGTAAATTGATTCATTAATAAAAGCAGTCAAAATTGCCATTAAACTAACGAAGCTCTCACAATCTCACATGCTGAAGATGTTATTCGACCAAAAATCGTAGATGCTGCGTTGATGCTCACCGTTAGTCCCACAGTCTACATATCCAATTGTGTAACATTAATAAATATTATCATAATGTCAGGCGTTCAAGTATATTCAATGAGAATAGGCCAGGTGACAGGATATCATTGTGATTGAATTTCTCCAAGCTTGGATGCTCGAGTGTATGATTAAAAATCAATCAGTTGATAAAGGAAGTCAAAACTGCAATTATACATATGGTGCGGACACAATCTGATTTGCTTGAGATGTTGTGCGACCCGAAATTATGGACACTCCGTTGACACTGACTTTTAGTCATACAGTCCACGTGTCTAATTATCCATAATTAATAGATATAATCCTAACCGCAGGCTTGCATGTTCATTTAATCAGAATATGCTGTACAATATGGATTAATCATGATTTGATTTTTCCAAACTTGGTTGCTCGAGTGCATCAGTAGAAATTGATTTGTCGATAAAGACAATCAAAACTGCAATTACAAATATGAAGTTCATCAAATCTCATATACTACAGGTGTTGTGCATTGGCAGATTGTTGATGCGGCGTGGACGCTCACTTTTAGTCCTACAGTCTACATGTGAAATTGTGCAAAGTTGATAACTTGGATTATAATGGCAGGCTGTGATACGGATTGAATAAGAATATCCCATGTGATACGGATTAATTGTGATTCAATTCCTGCACACTTGGTTGCTCAAGTGCATCATTGGAATTCATATGGCTATAATGGTGGCGAATACTTCAATTACACACCTGCAGCTCACACAATCTGACGCGCTCGAGATGTCGTGCAGCTTAAAATCGTTGATGCGCTGTTGACACTGACTTTTAGTCCTACAGGCTTCGTGTATAATTATGCATCATTGATAAATATTATTATAATGGCGGGCTTTGACATATATTTAATCAAAATATGCCATGCGATAAAAATTGATCATGATTCAATATCTCCAAGCTTGGTTGCCCAAGTGCGTCAGTAATGATTGATTTGTTGACAAAGGCAGTTAAAACTGCAATTACACATATGGTGCTCACACAATCTGACACACTACAGATGTTGTGCGATTAACAATCATTGACACTCCGTTGACAGTCACTTATAGTTCTATAGTTCCCATGATCAATCATGCATAATTAATTACTACAATTCAAACAGTAGGCTTTCATGTGCATTTAATCGGAATATGCCATGAGATACGGATTCATTGTGATTTGATTTCTCCAAGCATGTTTGCTTGAGTGCCTTGGTAAAAATTGATTCATCAATAATGGCAGTGAAAACTGCAATTATAAACATGGAGCTCACACAATCTGTCACACAGGAGATATTGTTTGATGACAAATCATTGACACTCCGTTTATAGTCACTATTAGTTCTACAGTCTACATATCCAATTTTGTAAAATTCATAATTATGATTATAACTGCAGGCTTTCATGCTTATTCACTGAGAATATGCCGTGCGATACGGATCAATCGTGATTCAATTTCTCCAAGCTTGGTTGTTCAAGTGCATCAGTGAAAATCAATTTCAAAATTCAGGAAGTCAAAACTGCAATTACATTTCTGTAGCCCATACAATTGGGAGTACTAGATATATTGTGCGACCTGAAATCGTGGATACTCCGTTGACAATCGAATTGCCTGATTCAGTCTACGTCTCTTGTCATGCGAATGCAATATATTTGATTGTATCACCAGGATTTCCTGCGTATTCCATAGGAATACATATTTTCGATCATTTATAAGGTGTCGTACTACCTATTTCAATGTGACTATATACTGTCACGGTTGTGTCGAGTGAGGATCGAAGAAGGAATAAGGATCGATGAAGACGAAAGGGAATACGAAGGGAATCAGGTTTTCGATGAAGACGAAAGGGAATACGAAGGGAATCAGCTTTTGTTGGAAGGAATCAGGTTTTGTTGGAAGGAATCAGGTTTTGTTGGTTGCGTTGTAAATATGGCGTGATGGTTATGGCGTAGGCCGCGGACTGAAAGGGTTGCGCACATAGTTGGGAGGAGTTAGGATGTATTTCGGAACGAGTGAGTCAAGGTGACGACGGTCGCGTTAACTGTATATAAGGATGCTGGATTCGCGGAGGATAGGTTTGTTCTTTACTCGTTCTCTAGTCTACAAAACAATCAATAGCTTCGGCACCAACCTTTGTTCACTTCTGTGATTCCGGATTTTGAGTCTCTTGCCTGTTACGCAGTACCCGCGATCACTGCACCACCGCACAAATACCTCCGTCTTAGTTTGGTTTTTATAACCCCTAGAACTCCGAGCCTCGAACCCTTGACATATACTATGCATAATTTTACTACTGTTTGACATCTGATAGACAGTTCGTGGAGCTATTGAAACATAGTTTTATAGTATTATACCGCTTACGACTGGCTTTACACGTTGTAAGGGTAATGATGTATATTCGTATAATATATAGTACACTTCTGTCATCCAGCTGGTCATGCCAAATATTCATGGTCTCTCCAATAACTTTGTGAGATTGCCATCATGTGCACAGATCCTGAGTGGCAGGTTGGGCGGCTGAAGTATCATTTGAATTATGTATAACAACAGTCTTTCAACCCGATCAGGTATGCATTAGACCACAATTGGTGACGCAAATATGACAACACCGATGTTAAATTCCGGTGGCAAAATATGTATCAATTAATTTCTACTTTCATTCTAAAACTTAATTTACATGACATAATTATTCTGGCAGGTGGTGTACCTTCTATATTTGGTGTACCGAAACTTCATTCATTTGGCACTATTCTTATACATGCATACACGATTTTTTTCATTGTTTACAACCTTGTCACACAAATTATTGAAAACCAACACATAAAAAAATAGTGCAAATGAAGCGTTTGTATATGAGACACTGTCCAAAACACCAATATAACAATCCATAACTATAAAACAATCTACATCTATGGGCCACCATGCTGCGTAATCATATTGTCAGCTAAATCAGACATTATGATAGTAGTTGGTGAAGGAGAACACCTGCATGGGCGAATTCTGCGCCGATTCAACGGTTTTGACTGATGTAAATGTATTAATAGTGTTATTTTGTTTGCCAACTCCTAGTCGCAAATGTCTACTTCCAGGTGGAGAGAGTGGTTGGGATATACATAACGTTGTCGCATCCATAAAATGAATGAATGCAACTGCATTGGCTGAATTCGTAATGGTATTCAGAGTAACCACTTCCAGAACCTTCAATTCAGCAGTGCTGTACTTTCTATCACACTCATTCAAGTAATTGTCTGAATCAGCGCATCCTGGTGTAGTCAATTTGTCGAGCTTTATCCACTTCGTCCGAAAGGTATCGAGTCGTTCCTGCAGCGATCTGTTGATTGTGCAAACTACCCAATCTGATTCATCTTCATTACTGAGCTCTACATCATCATTGTCCTCTCCATCCTCTTCCGCATCTTCATCATCATGCTCATCCGAAGTTGCGACATCATCAACACTATCTTCAATTGTATCCTGCATCCCTCCCAATGTCATTATGGTTGTACCAGCCACTGCTTTTCTCAATACAGAGTCCTGCTCTCTCTCCACCGCCGCTGCTGCTTCCGCTACCCTCTGTCTTGCTGCTGCTGTTTCACTCAGCACAAATTTCTCACTCCACTTCTCCTTTGCTTGAGTGCTAACAAAGTATCATTCAGGTCAGAGCTCAACTGCACGCTGCATTTTGGAATGGAGACTGCACACAGCCCCAAGCACTCAGACCTCTTCCGCTTCGATACCAGTCTTGCCTTGGTTAGCTTCATCATGTTCTGTGGTTGAACAGATAGTTGATTGGCCGAATATGGCTGCCAGAAGGCCACACAGATGCATTTAAAAGTTTGAACAATATTTGTTGCGCTGTGATGTAGTTCATGTGAACTTCGTTTGTGGAGGAGATGTTGGAAGTTGGATGGAGGTGGAATGGTGGGTGTTTATGGTTATAGTTATACTTCCAAAATGATCCTACAGGCAGGCGCAATGACTGCAACAGCTTGGAAAGATGCTCAACCTTCATCCATCATCCGTTCAAATTGGGTGCAGAACCTGTGGCACATGACATCGTTTGAGTTTTAATGGCTGTTACACCAAACCTACAACCACCGGTCACTCCCTCAGAGGATTCATATCTCCAGCCCATCAGCTATGTGTATTATTAACTGCCGACAATTAGGAGGGTTTCAAACAGGCCAACATCGTTGCACTTCTGCAGCGTTCTACCGCAGGGTTCATTGAGAAATACTACAATGCAATAATGAATTCATTGACAGTTGCAAACTAAGATTCAACTTGATAATCACATCAATTTCTATTTACTCTTCAGGTTTTTCCTCTTCTCCAAACTTGAATTCTTCTCTCTTCACTTACCATATTCCCGAGCAACGGCTCAACCCCAAGCAACTTCTTCCCAAGTCAATTGCAACATGTATGTATGCTAACACCCGCCTCACCATCAAATTCGTGGGTTCAAAGCACTTTTCTCCAACTTTGCGCCCAGAATCCTCACCGAACTGCGGCCGATATTGCAACAAGAAATATACATGATGATGCACATTTGAACATTGTACACAAAATTGGTGCGAAGTAAAACTGGGAAAACTATGCAATTGCATGTATGATATCTAATTGGAAAGAACGACAGATAACTAATCAAATGACATCGCCTGCAATCAGTTGGGAACTACGTGATCAATCCAATCAATGCCGAAACGGTAACCTTCTAGGGTCTGCAAAGGCATTCGTCCGAACAGTCTGTGAGATTCAGCACCATGATGTCATCAACTCTGGAGTTTTTGCCGATGAATTTTCTCACAAACGACCTTGGGAGTGGACACATGTATCCTTAAGAGAATCAGAGGAGGCAATGCAGGAGTATATAATTGAATTCACTGCTGTTCTAACATTCAATTTGAATTACAGGAATCGGATTTTAGTAGGTTTTGAACTTGTCCGCAACAATTGCCAGGCAAGGTAGATATGTACAGCCCGAGCCGGCAGACATGCGGATGGTCCTCAACATGGTCAATATGGCGTAACATGGCATATCACATGCTGTAATCGAAGAAATTAAGAATTTAAATAACAAGTTTTGAGCATAGATTGGAGATGAATAGAGATAGGGTGATGAGTTTCCAGGCCTCAGGAGTGTGAAGGCGGTCATTGAAAAGCATCCATCCATGATCTATGAAATCATTGGAATGGCTGCTGTCATTGCCAAAACAAGATTGCTCAAAATCTTGATTCTCGCTGAAGGCACAATTGCACAAAGCATGGGAATCATTCAGTTCCAACAGTCATGGCAGCACCACTAGTATTCTCAACCCCTGGACTATCTGCAGTCCAAGCATCACAACTAAGTCCCAAAACAGTGGTTCATCTCAGCCTTTTGAATGAATTTACCACACTTGAAGATTGAGCAGACAAAGACGATTCTGATTATGATGGCCCCAGTACTGATGACAGCATTGAGGACATGTCAGCTATGAGCTCCCCCAGTTCACATGAATAATTACTAATCATTATTTCAAAGAGAACAACAGTGATGATGAAAATATTACCAATACAGGGGAATAGGCGAGCAGGTTTATTGGGTATACTTACATAATTTTGATATTGAATCCATTATTTAGTTTCTGCTGTCAAAATGAGCAATATAATGGTAAATGAAATGGAATTGAATGTGTGAAGTGAGTTTTAAGGATGCTTCCATGGTATCGCTGGGAGTGAGTATTAGCAATTATTGAATAGTGTTGGCAACGAACCGGATTGGTTCGAGTCGAACCGAACCAAGCAGGGATTCGATTCGGGTTCGATCTGGGGTTCGAGTCGAACTACAGGGTTTGTGAGGAACCGGTTCGCGAACCACGATTTTCGAACGAAAATAAGTAAGCGAGTTCTTGTCCGATTTGCTTGATTTTTGGTTTATCTTGTAGCGCTTGAAGTTAGCTACAAGATACACCAAGAATCGAGCCGATCGGACAAGAACTCGCTTACTTATTTTTGTTCGAAATTTGGGCCGAAATGGCGGGGTTTGTGGCGAAAGTCTTGGCAAGGATTCGCTTCGTTCGAACCGAATCGGTTCGTCAATTGTACGAACCGCGGGCGGTTCGTTGCCAACACTATTATTGAATCACAATATATCAGTATCGCACAATATTTCTTACTTAAATAAGAATGCATATCTCTCTATATGCATGAATATGTTGTCAATGCGCAACCAGAACACTAGGCTACAAGTTTGAAAGTGAGTGTCAACGATTTGGGGTGGTACAACATCTTTAGCGCGTCAGATTGTGTGCACACCAGGAGTGTAATTGCAGTTTCAACTGCCGTTATCGACACATCAATGTTTACTGATGCAATTGAGCAACCAAGCCTGGAGGAATTAAATCACAATTGATCCGTATCCCACGGTATATTCTCATTCAATATGCATCAAAGCCAACAGTTACAATCATAACAATTGTTTTTGCAAAACATAGTGTGTGGACTATTAAAGTAAAATTGAACATCAACGGAGTGTCGACAATTTTGCATCGCAAAACATCTCTACTGTGTCACATTGTGTGAACTCAATGAATGTAATTGCATTTTTGACTGCCTTTATTGACAAATCAATTTTTATTGCAACATTCGAGCAACCTTTGAAACCAAGTTTGCACAAATTATATCACAATTGATCCGTATTGCATGGTATATTCATATCTAATATATATGAAAGCCCGCGGTTACAATCATATCTATTGTTTTTGCACAATGACACGCATAGACAGCAGGGGTCAAAGTGACCGTCAACAGAGAGTCAACAATTTTTGGTGGCACAACCTCTCGAGTGTGTCAGATTGTGTGAGCCCTAGGGGTATGAGTGCAGTTTTGATTGACTTGATTGACAAATGAATTGTTACTGACCACTCGAGCAACCAAGCTTGGAGGAAATAAATCCCGAGTTATCTGTAGTACACGGCTTATTCGTATTGACTAAGCATGTAACCTGCCGTGACAATCATATCTATGGTGTTTGCACAATGAGAAATGTAGACTGCACGACTAAATCTGAGCGTCAATAGTGTGTCAACAATTTTTGGTTGCACAATACCTTCAGCCCAACAGATTTTGAACATTTCCCTTCATGCTTTTGAAGGTTCGACTGCTTTCATTGATGAAATTGTTCATAATGATGCATCCATACTACTGCTGACAGTGAGCATCAGCAATTACTACATCGCAATTTATCAGTATTGCAAAATGGATCCTAATTAATCATTGCTTATTGTTCTTCTTTATAATTGAATATACAACCTGCATGTGACCATACATGTAGGCTACAGGACTAAAAGTGTGCTTCAACAGAGCATCAACAGATCGCTAAGAAACAGTACAAAACAAATGTTTTATTTCAATATCATTCCTTTTAAAGATCTTTTGACAGTTTTTATATACAAAACAGCTACAAATAACTCGTTGAGATCACCTGTAATTGATTTTGCGGTACAACCAGAGTTCCCTAAGTAATGAACATATCACAATATGATATTTTACCATATACAATGAAAAATCAGGTACACAGTGTAAAATGTTATTGAACTATTGAAAGTGTCTCTTTATAGACATATGTGCAATACTTTCCATTCACCAAATAAGCAACAACACATTTTTGGCACCTGGAGGTTAGACCAGCTGGGTCCAACCTAACCCGGTAAAACCCACGGGTTGGCCGGTTCGGTGCCAGGTTTGGAACACGACATTATGACCGGATCTGGTTTAGTCCGGTTTCAGACCAGGCCCACGGCTACGGTCGGGTTCCAAACTCAGACCACAACCGGGCAACCTGAAACTGTTGCTACTACTTCCCAAAGTGCAACTTGTGCCTGGGATTCAGGTCGATCGCATGATCAATTGGACGATGCGGCGGAAGTTTCTCGGCCTTGGTCTCACCCGAAACCTCCACAATCATCGACAGTTGGCATCCTCCATTGTTTCTATCCACGATGGAAGGAGCTTGTGACTCAATCTGTACATGTTAGCTTTGTGCTTTCAACATCATCCGAGTGGAGGGTATGGTATCCCGGAAATAGAGATGCCAATAGTACCATCTCAATGGACAGTGTGTGGATCGCTCGCTCCTTCCATAACTGGGCGTACTGGTAGTAGCCATTCAAGGTCCCGTATGAATGCTGTTCTGCTTCCACTACCACCGTTGCTCTGGCATGCTCGTTCAGCTGAGGTTGTTTCACCCCCATTGTATGGTGCCTTCCGTGCAATCTTACAGCAACCCTTGGGCAATCGCCAGACATATGACAGAAGCCTCAACAACCTTGCCAGCAGGTTACCAAATGCAGTGGCTCAAAGCAGATATATGCCTGGGGGCTTATTCCATTCACAGCTGTGCTGCAGCCGAAACATTGATCTTCCGAAGAGGTTCTGACGTCACGATAGTGGCAGCCAGTGGCACCTCAGCTTGGGGTTTGGAGATCGAACAGTTGAAAAGTCAATCTCCGGGTTTCATGCCTATGTATGCCCAGAGTAGCTCATAACGTTTTTCAACTGAAGTGTATCACATCACTGCACGGAAAAGCATACTCTGCCCATCACGTGTATGCCTCACCCGATTGGGATTTTGACAACATAATCGACAATGATTCTTCTTATACAAATGGTTAACCATGGGCCCAATCCTGATCAGCGATATGGAGAAATAACTACGTCCATGCCCGCTAGGGGATACGATGACTAAATCGTACATCCATTGCCACTTTGAGATCCGATGACTGGAAGGTCTATTCATTCCCGCTTGGAGATCCAATGAATTAAGGTGTGGTGTTGTTCATGTTTTATACTTGCTCATTCGTCTCGTAGAATATTGGCTTCATCTGCTGTCCACAGTTGAACATTCGGAGCTTAAACTTTCAACTTTGAGCTGCTTCATGATCTGCGATCGTGGATCCAATATTTGAGTCTTGAACTCTGCCCATCGGGAGTCTTTTCTCCATATGTGCACTTCTGTTCAATGCTGCAGCACCCTGTGGGACCACTGACGCAGTGTCAGTGCATTTCGCTTCTGCCACTCCGTTTGAAGGAAGTCAATTGCTGGGTATATTTGCTGGGACAATGGTAGCTCTAGCTCGTATCGACGCGTTCTATGACTGAACTTGTAGAAGGAAGGTCTGTTAAAGCTTCGCTATCACATCGAGCTGCTTGATTGCTATGGATCGTTCATCCATATGCAAATGATTTCGGCTAATATAGCACTGCTTGCTGGTGTGACCATCAGGCTGGTGATACATCACTCAGCGATGATTGACCTCCAAATTCTTTTCAGAATTGTCACTACTACTGTCGATAACTGAATTTGGTACATTTATCAATTTTTAGCACTTCAAAGCCATGTATTGAGATGGGTTGTGATCACAGTCCGTAATGTGACTCTTTGACTCAATTGACCTCCAAATCACTCCTGAATGGTCTCTGCAGTAGTCGTTTCATGTGTATTTGTGATGTTCAATGTGTCTATGTCTTGAAAAGTAAAGGGTTGCATCATTTTCGAAATTCTCTTTTATTGTAGGGTTTTTAGCTGGCTACACATCCCTCAGGGCAAATTGACTTTCAGTATGGTTTGAATTATCTCTGTGGTAGTCAACTGACTTGATATGGGAAAATTTATTCTGATTGAGTGATTGAGTGATGATATTTGTTGTTGGTTGAGAATTGTAATATTTTGCGAGTTTTCGGGAATGCCTGTGGTGGCAGGTGAGGTGTCTCTCCTGATCAATTCACTTCGGAACAGACTTGGAATCGTCTACCGCATATACCATTGTCTTCAATTCGGCATGATAATCAATTGGTATGCTGTAGCTGTCAGTACCCGTATTTCATGGACTTTTAAGTGGCATGGCTCATGTGGCTGACAACTAGTATTCTGGGACTGATTGTCTTCCGAATCATTTTGACATTGAATTTACTTTCATCAATTTACTCAATATGATAGTCACTTAGCTTAAATCAACAATCTGGCGATGATTATCAGTGTGGACCTGATGCATCCCAAAGTAATCCTGAATTCTGTAAGCGAAACGTATCCCATTTCTGAAAACAATTATAGTGTGTGGGCAAGTATGCCAGAGTTTGGGTCCATGCTCTGGGGTAAGAGTGGATACCATTGCACACATGGGTAGGTGGTGAAGTTGAGTAGTCATTCGGTCTAGTAGTAAGTAAGATAATCGCTGGAGTCCAATTGGGACACTGCCACAGTGACTATTTCCTGGGTACTTACCCAACCATTGGCCGTCTGCCATTACAATGCAGCCAAAGTTGCACAAAAGCTAACTATACCAGCGATCCGCACAGTGGTACCCTAATTATGTCCACCTTGATCACAATCCTCTCCAATCATCTTCGAGAAACATTTTCAATAAACACATCACCATTGTCAAAAACAATTATTCTCCACCATGTTTTCTCGACCATCCAAAAAAACAAAAACCAATTTCCTGTCTTGCCGCCACAACTGAGAAATATGCAAACAATCAAACAAATAAACCAAGAAAATAAAACTTGTTTCTCACGCCTTCTTTGATCCCGCTTTTCTCTTCACTTGTGGCCACCCACCTATTTCCTTCCATTACTGCCTCACTGTCTCTTTTGATTTTACCATATTCTCTTCTGGCTTCCATGTTTTATCCTTCATGTCCCATTCTTCCCCTTTCACTTGGTATTCCCATCCGGTTCTATCAGTGCTTGCCTGGTGATTCTTGATTGATTGGACAACATAACTTGTGACTGCACAGCTTGTCTGCACAGGCGGAGGCGGCAGACACCTAGCGACGCAAACATTGTTGGTGTGGTCACCCTTGAACCTGCTGCCGTTAACGGTATCTTGTACTCTCATGAAGTTTTGACAATCTGGCTGGATGGCATTCCCGTATATTAAGAGAATCTCGTATGGGCCATGTAATGATGTTCCAGTTTGCACTGTGTAGGGTTGACGTTGGCATATGTGATTGGCTGATCCTCTATATCTAAAAATATCTTTGCACCTACAGTCATAGTGGTGTCGATGGGGAGTCGCATTTTATTAGCCTCCTCAGTTCGTTCATCATGAGCATCACACAGTTCATCGCTGTTGATTGCCATGATATGCGGCATTCAGTCAATGAATTCACAGCATTGTAAGGTTTTTGCCATATCGTTGACCTGTGGCTGTTGGAAATCTGCGATTGAATCCAGTTGCAAAGATGGTGCATAACCAAGGTCGAGTTCAAAAGGTGATTGCTTTATCGAACGGTGTAAGGAGAATGTGTAAGCATCGTCCGCCAGGGGAAGGTAATCATCCCAATTGGTCTGATCGTGAGTTGTGAAGCCTCACAATTAACATACGACAGTCTTGTGTGAGTTTGCAGGGAGACCATTGGTTTCTGGATGGAATGTCATGGACATGAGCAGCTTTATTTGAAGAATCCTCGCAACATCTCTGAAGTGACTGGCTGTGATGGCAACATTGCGGTCATATACCACCTCCTGTGGAACACCATATAGGCGGACAATATCATTGATGGATATGGGCACATGGGCTGGTACACCAATTGTCATCCTACAGGCCTGCCATTGGGCTGACATTGTCATGTGGTCAACAAACGTTACAATGCAGTCATGGCCATTTCCTGCGATTGTCAGGTCAGTTAAAAAGTTGATGCCAATTGTGTGCCAATGGCCTTTGGCTATAGGAAGTGATTGCAGGAGGGCCTTGGGTTTGCCGCTCCAGTGATTGGTTCGATGGCATGAGCTGCAGCCAGCTGCGTAACACTGCGTATCTCACCACAGATTCCTCAAAATATATCTGTCATTCATCCGTTAGTTAGTTGAATTTGCATCAAAGTACCCCTCTGCAGGCATGTGGTAGGCCTCATGCAGGATTTGTAACCGCATTGCCTTGGGAATTGTAGCCGTCCCCGCATAGCATTTTTCTCTGCCCGTCTGTTTTCGTCCTTCTCTTTTGCTTTTGATTCTTCTGCTCCATCCTTCTTCCTTGCCCTTGCGTTTTCCCTTGCTTCTCCTTCTTCTTCCTGGTTTTTGTCCATGTATCTTCTTCTCCTTCTTCTTCCTTGCCCTTATTTCTTCTTCTCCGCCCTTCTTCCTTGCCCTTGCATTGTTTTCCACCACATTGTCTAAGTCACCGTGTAACCACTGCAGGCCATTCGCTTTCAATTGGAACCATAGTGCTGTCAATCACAATTTGCGTTCTTTGATCGATGCAGTGGGCAGTGGGGGGCGCTGATTCGGGGTTGCCAAGAACTGTGCAATATGTACGAACCATTTGTCATCAATTATGTCCACCTGGATATTATCAATCGATTGCCTGGCCACCGTTGTAATGGCAGAGGTTAGGCTTCAGAGGTTAGGGTTGCGGCTCCTGGCAAGGCTATAGCCGAGGCTGAGTAAGCACCAACATCAAGTACAGTCTGCATGGCTGCCATTGTACGGTAGTGATTTTCTGACTTATACACAATCGTATTTAATCACTTATTCACGTTTTCAACCGTACCGACCCCCATTGACATACCAGCCCGTACGAAGCCTTACCAGCCCGTAACTGCCCTTACACTATAATCGCTTTTCAGACAGCGGTCACATTTCGCTCACGGGAATTAGCGATATTTACCGCTGTTTATTGACCCCTCTGCCACGTACACAACACGTACAGAACGCTCAGAAAAATCTCAAAATCACTTGAATAAGTCAATTCCATACTCAATTGGATCATGATGCCCCCCAAGATACCTACTAGAAGTCAATTACGTGTCACTGATGATCGGGGGAGTGAAGAGACTGTCCGTACAGCCTCTGCATCGGCAAGCCAACCAACACTGAGACCAAGAATCAGCATTACTCCGATGGCCGAGCTGGAAACAGAGGTCGAAGAAGACAAAGACGACAAGGACGCCGAGCCCTCTGCCGGCATTCATGACTACGATAGCATCCGATCAGCCATCACCGATGAAGACGTCGAGAGATGTCGGGACAAAACACATTGATCAAAGCCATGATGGCTCAGCAAGCTGATTGGTTGAGATCTGAGAAAGAAAGATTGACACTCAAAAGAGAGCGATTGGCCTTGGAACGCGCCAAACAGGAGACTTCCACCTTTGCGAAACCCACGATTTTCGACATGGTTTCCCCTATGCGATTCCGCGGTGGAGCTAAAAGAGTTAGACATGTTTCTCGATGCACTACGGTCCAATTTCAACTCTCACAACCACCTACTGCCACGTGGAGGACCGGATCGAGTGCATTATGCGATCTCTTTTCTCGATTCATGGAGTAACCATAGCGATCCTACCCAGCGGCATACTTCAATGACCGACCGGTCCGAATGGGATACAGACGTGCGGGCGGATTCAAATCTGTGCTTGGAGGATTTCGACCTCTACGCGGAAGAGATCTACCAGATTTACGGAGAAAAAGACTGTTGCAATCGTGCAGTAATGAAGATGTTGGACGAATATATTCAACTGCCAAACAAACCGGTTTGAACCTATGCAAATCGTATTAAAGCTAATTGGAGGCAGGCCGGTTGAAATTTATCGGAGCTGGAGATTGCACGCTACGATATGGCCTGAGAAGGCCTGCGGCACCATCTCAAAAATGAGTTCGGGCCGATGACCCCGAAATCTGAACAATTCGAATCAGTCGAAGAGCTATTCGACAAGGCCGCAGCTTCGGAAGTCGTACATACTCAAAGCGACGGAAAGAAACCTGGCGGTCAACAGAAGCAGCGTCGGAAAGAAACCTGGTGGTCAACAGAAGCAGCGGGAATCGTTATACAAAGGCGGAAAGCGAACCTACCGGCTGTCCATCTCCGATCCATCGGGAACCACACAGGCCGAGAAATCGTCAGGTGGAGGTGGCGCCAAGTCCAAACACACGGGAAGCCCGGCGGAGGAGGCAATCGTCTCAACTTACCACTGGCACCCTGGACCTCAAAAGATATCTATCATAACCAAAAGGCCAACCAGAAGTGTATACGGTGCTGAAGCAATGACCATAAAACCTACCGCTGCACCAGGTACAGCAAGCCAAATACGCCAGAACTAGATTCCAACCCAGGTGGATGCAGACACCAGGTGAAACGTCCAAAATCGTTCGACACCCAGCAGTCAAAAAACTCACATACCTCTCCCGGCACATAGCCCGACAGGACAGGCTGGACGAGCAGGAGTTGGGGCTGGAGATATCAGGAACAAGGGCGTTGTTGGCAACTGTAGATGAGATCCAACCCCACCGATTAGCCCTCAAATCGAGAGTTATTTTTGAGCCGCCAAGGGCACTCTTTTGAGGTCAATACTTGGGTGGTACAGGGAAACCGGAATCATCGCACATCGTTCACGCAGTTCATATGAGGGATGCACACGGTGAGATACAGCGCGTTCGAGCACTGATTGACTGCGGCACGACAAGCATCTTTACGGCACTGAGACTGCTCAGGCGACATAGGTTGAGACAAGAACCCGTATTCACCTCCACCCAGTGCCTCAACGGTCAAATAATGATGTCTGCGAAGGAGAGGCAAAAAACCAGCTTCTCGGATCAGTATTTTCAGCACCTGGCTTCAGTTGATGAATCGGAGGTGCTAGTCGTTCCGATGAAAACATACAACACAGTGCTGGGCTTGGCTTGGTTCAAGGCAAGAAAACCCGGACATCGACTGGAATTCTGGTCAACTTCTTTCCTTGCGGACCCCAAGCGGTGACGCAAATACACCGGCGGCCACAAACGTGACGTCGGAACCTTCGCAGGCGGAGGGCAAGAGCTCTCTGCAGAAGGGCGGTGAAGAGATTAAGCCACCAAACATACATCTGCTTGGAGCCACCGCATTCGATGACCTACTAGCGAGCGACAAAGTAGTCAAGGCTTCGGCCATACAAATTCACGATTGCAGAGGGTTGCTGGGAGCTTGTATGGAAGGCACTACCGACAGCGGTGGGAGAAGCCCCATAAGCTGGACGGGTGAGCAGGAGCAGCGGCGTTAGTTGTGGCAGAAGAGCGTCTTTATGGAACCTTGAACGACTGCTACCAGATCGCCGAGTCACGAAGGGAGCAAGCAATCTGCGCACAATCCATCGAGATCGTACCCATTGGCATCCCTATACCCGGGATTCCTCACCCTCCATCAGACCATGTTTAAAGCACACAGCCAACAAGATTAGATGGAGCGATTTTAGAGACTATAGCCACCGATGACAGAAGTCGCAGCCCTGCAAAGTATCGAGATTTTGTGGAGGTCTTTAGTAAGGATAAGGCCAAGACACTGCCACCGCACCTCCCGATCGACCACGCGATTGATCTGGAGCCCGGTTTCAAGCTACCATATGCGCGCATCTATAACCTGTCAGAGGTCGAGTTAAAGACTCTGAAGGCTTACATCGAGACGAACCTAGCAAATGGGTTTATGCAGCGGTTATCATCCCCAGCGGCGGCTCTGATACATTTTGCCAAGAAGAAGGATGGAGGATTAGGGCTTCGTGTGGACTACCATGCGCTCAATATGGCGACGGTTAAGAACCGGTATCCTCTCCCGTTTATTTCAGAGAGTCTTGACCGTGCAGGAGGTGCCAGGGTCTTCACAAGGTTCGACCTCCGCAGGGCCTATTACCTCATTCGAATCAAGGAGGGTGACCAGTACAAAACCGCATTCCGAACCCGATACGGTCAATTCGAGTAGAAAGTCATGCCATTCGGCTTGACGAACGGACTGTCTACATTTCAGGCTTATCTCGATTTTTGTCTGTGACCATACATTGACGACTTTGCCGTGTGCTAACTTGATGACATTCTCATCTATTCCACAAACGAGAAGGAACACGACGAGCACGTACGAAAGGTGTTGGAACAACTCCAAAAGTTCGAACTCTATTGCAAGGTGGAACAGTGCCAATTTGGAGTCCCGGAGGTCGGCTACCTCGGCTTCGTAATCAGTTCTGAAGGTGTCGGCATGGAGTCGGACCGAATATCAACAATTGAGGATTGGCCGACGCCTAAGTCAGTCCATGACGTCCAAGTGCTGCTCGGATTCACGAATTTCTACCAGAGGTTCATCTGAAACTATGCCAAGGTGACCTTCCAACTTATGGAGTTAATGAAGAAAGCAGAGACCACCGGTGAGCGAAACGAACAGCCAGACTGATTGGGAGGACGAATGAATCCACTGTGCAAGTAATCTGCCAAATGGGAATGGACCCGGGAGGCCGAACTGGCATTTCAGAAACTCAAAAAAGCCTTCACTGTAGCACCGATTCTGAAGCACTTTGACCCTGCAAAGCCAATCGTTCTCCAGACCGATGCGAGCGGCCTTGCCATTTCAGGCATACAGAATCAGTTTGACGGTTTTGGCACCATCCGTCAGGTCAATATTTATTCGCGGAAGTATTCGCCACCAGAACAGAACTATGATACGTATGACCGCGAGCTACTTGCCATTGTCGAGACCATGAAGCAGTGGTGTCACTATCTCGGGGGAGCCAGGCACAAGATTTTAGTGCGGTGTGACCATAAGAACCTTGAGTATTTCCAAACTTCCAACGTACACTCACTGCGACAAGCTTGGTGGTCAGAAATCCTCCCAGCGTACGGCTTCAGTAGCGAGAACTTGGAGGGCGTCAAAAACACCGCCGACGGCCCGACTACCAGCAAGGCTACGAGAAACCCATTGGCCGACCTTTTGCAACCTTGGCAGTGAGGGCCATAACACCTGAAGTTGAACCCTACGATGATCTCCTACCGCCGATTCAGAAGGTCTTATTATCCGACACATAGGCAATCGACGCGAATGCGAAGATCGTCGACTCCCCGATGTCAAACACCCCCGAAGACGAGAACCAATAGAAGGTCGTCGCTGGAGGTCTGACTTACGAAGGGAGGATATACGTTCCCGCAGACAAAATGCTTGGCTCTAGTGTGATAAGTCTCTTCCAGGATATCCCCGAATCAGGACATTTCCAGGCCCTTAAGACCACTGAACATGTTTCTAGGGACATCTATTGGCCTGCAATGGACGCGCACATAAGGAAGTACGTCAGCGGCTGCCAAGTTTGCCACCGCATCAAGGCCCCACTGCACGCTCGGCATGACACAATGATGCCCTTGGCACCCACGTCACGGCCTTGGGAAGGCGTCACAAAGGATTTTGTCACCGACTTGCCGGAATCACCTGTATCCAAGTACACGGGCATCTTACTCATGGTCGATCGGCTCACCCAAATACAGATCTACCTGCTGTGCCGAAAGGACGTCGGTTCAGCGGCTCTGGCCACGCTCTTCTTCGAGCATGTCATTTGCAAGCAGGTGTACCCGACAACATCGTTACCGATCGAGGAGGCCGATTTACGTGCCGATTCTGGACGAGGGTATGTTCCTATCCGAGCACTGACCACCGACTCTCGACTGTCTTCTACCCAAAGATGGACGGCCAGGCAGAGAGGCAGAACCAGACGATGGAGCAGTACCTCCGAGCGTTTTGCAACTACGAGCATGATAACTGGGTTGAGCTCCACCCATTGGCCGAGTTTTCATTCAACAACTCCGTGCACCACTCGACACGAATGACTCCCTTCTGGGCCAATTAAAACTACCATCCGCCTCTGCAATTCAAACCTCCGAAGACCCCATCTAATATGCGGACAGATATCCAAGCAGACGCGATAATGGCTGCGCTAGCTGTGACACACCGAAAGCTCCACGGGAACTTACTGGAGGCACAGGTGCGGCAGGCCATGTACGCCAGCGGCAAAGAAGTCACCTTCGAGGTCGGGGATAAAGTTTGGCTCTCGACAAGAAATATCCGTACGACGAGGCTGTCCAAGAAACTGGACTATATGAGTGCAGGCCCATATACGGTGAGTAAGGTCATCAAAAAGAATGCTTACAAACAAGACCTCCTGAAAATGATGCGAATTCATGACGTCTTCCACATTTCTCCGCTGGACTCTCATACAACCCCAATCGCCGGCGAGCCGCCATCAGAACCTCAGCCAACGATAGTATGCGATTCTGACGAATGAGAGGTCGAACGAATCCTTGACTCTAAACGACGTTATCGACGTCACCACAACCGAGTTCAGTGGGCAGGCTACAACCACATCCGAACAAGCTGGGAGCCAGCAGAGAACCTCGAGAATGCGCAATAACTGGTCGACGGGTTCCATCGGGAGAATCCGGATAAACCCCGAAGGTAATTGGAAAACCACTACACGAAGGATTTGGAGGATTGGAGGAATTTGGCCGAAATTGGCGATCTTGAGTTTTCCCTTTTTTTGATTCTTCTGTTCTTATGGATTTCGGCCCGGTACAAATGGCGTCGGCACGGGTTTTCCCACCTACCAGTGGAGGTGGATTTCCCCATGCACCGAATCTGCCGTCAAGCTGCCTGATTGGCTCAGTTCAGTTGTGGGACTTATGATGACGTGCGAGGCCTATACAAAGGTGCACGAACCTGGATCTTACTTCTTCTCCATGTATATATATATTTAGCAGCCCACGAGGTCTGCGCTGAGAGAGGAGGATGATGTAACGGCAGAGGTCTGGTCTTAGAGGTTAGGGTTGGGGCTGCCGGCAAGGCTAAAAGCCGAGACTGAGTAAGCACCAACCTTAAGTAGACTCTGGACGGCTGCCATCGTACGGTTGCGATAATCTTACTTATACACAATCATACTAAATAACTTATTCTCGTTTGCCACCGTTCCGATCCCAATTGATATAGCAGCCAGAACGAAGCCTTACCAGCCCGTACCCGCCCTTACAGCCGTAACATGAAGTGCCATCAGATCACAACACTTCATTCCAATGTCAGCGTGGCCAGACGATGCATCCCTGACAGGATATTTGATGCCCGCGGTGTGCTTGACCTTCCAGTCGATGTTCTGTAGGATCTTCAGGATATCCATCTGACGTACAGTGAGGTGTGGTTGTGTGACCATACAACCCAGAGTCACCTGGTCCATGTGCACCAGAAATGGCTGCTCAGCTCCGTGTAGGTTGAATTTCCAGTATATTACTACATCTGAGATACTCACCAGCTGTTTGTCGCATGCACGGTATTGTGATTCCACATTGTATAATATTCGTCTAAAATATCCTGGTACCCATTCTTCCGTGTCTTTCACCTGGAAGAGTACCGTGTCCAACACATATTGGCTGGCATCAACATGCAGGCTATATTTTGCTTTGGGTCTGGTAGAGCGAAAACAGGGGCAATACAGAGTGCCTTCTTGAGGGTGTTGGAAGCATACTGGCATTCCCGATCTCACGCAAATGAACTGCGGATGACCATCCTCCGCTCTTTGCAATGCTGGCCAACTTCACCTTTACGTTTCAGATAGGTGACAATGCCATACCAACGTATGGCAATGTGAGCGCAATGTTCATTGAATTTCCCATAGTGACTGGTGATGCGCAGGAAGCCTCCAATGTCCTCACTGTTTTCAGGTGGGGGCCAATCCATGACCGCATGTGTTTTATGTTCCTGAGCATGGATATCATCCTTGACAATATCATATCAACTGTCTCACGTGCCCAGGTGCATTTGGCATGATTGGCCTTCGGACTAGGTTCTGCTAGCAAGATCAGTACTTTGCGGACATGATCAAGGTGTTCGGCCAGGGTATGCATGACAATCATTATATCGTCAAGGGACACAACGATGAACGTTCCTTTCATTCGCTCTAGAATTCAGTTCATCATGTATATGACAGAGTCTGTCATGGTTTCAAGGCTTGGAGTTCCAGGGGTTTTAAAAACCAAGCTGGAGGTGCAGTGATCGCGGGTACTGCATGACGAACAAGAGACTCGAAATCCGGAATCACAGAAGTGAACAAAGGTTGATGCCATAGCTATTGATTATTTTGTGATCTAGAGAACGTGTGAAGAACAAATCTATCCTCCCCAAATCCAGCATCCTTATATACAGTCAATGCGACCGTTGTCACCTTTCCTCACTCATTCCAAAATACATCCTAACTCCACCCAACTATTTACGCAACACTTTCAACCAGCGCCTTACACCATAATTGTCATACCATATATACAACGCAACCAACAAAACCTGATTCTTTCCAACCGAACCTGATTCCTTCCAATCCCAACTTGTTTCCTTCCAGCGAAACCTGATTTACTTCAACATAACCTGTTTCCTCTCGTGTTCCCTTATCTCAATCCTCGATTTATATTCATTCCCCGATCCTCACTCGACACAACCGTGACAATAGCTCCCCCTCCCACAAGCCGAGTTCCTACGAGGCTATTGATACGAGTTTGCCAGGTTGTTGTAGGTGAAATATATCAATTGCTTGAAGTCCGTCCACATTGACCGCCGGTTCCCAGCTTTGTTCGTCGTAGCCTTTGCATTTGATCAGGTACTTCAGCGGTCGTCGAAACATCCTCGAATCGTCGATACATTCCACTTCAAATTCCTCTCCTCTGTCCACAATGACTGAAGGTGGTACTGGTCCAATTTGTTATGGTATGGGGTCCGCCGATGCTTTGTTCAAACGGGAGATTGGTTGTACTGGATGGATGTGAAGGTCCTTGGGTTATTGTAATCGATAAGCCCACGGGCTGATAATCTCCGTAATGTTGTAGGGTCCCAGGCGTTTCCAGTCTAACTTCTCGCTGGGGCGTTGTGTTGCAATATTCCTGGTATCCATCCGGACTCGATCCCCAATCTTCATCTGCATTCCCACTCGTCGATGTTTGTCCGCTTGATCCGCTTGAATGTCTTGTGCCCGAGTCATTTCAGCCTTCATCTGTTGGAAGATATCGTTCATGTTCTGGGAGAGGGAGTTTGCGTTGACTTCCCTAATATCATTTCCGTTCTGAATGGGGTGATGACTGAAGGTCATTCATGGATGGAATCCGTAATTGCCGAAAAACGGTGTTCATCCTGTTGATTCTGAGACGTGATTGTTCGTTGCGAACCCTGCCATAGATAGCCAGTTCGTCAAATCATTTTGCTGATGATTGACGAAAGCTCTAAGATATTGTTCAAGAATAGCGTTGATTCGTTCTGTTTGTCCGTTCGTCCGCAGGTGAAACGCGGTTGAGAGTCTTCGTTCATTTCCGAGTCTTTCACAAACGTGTCTCCAGAATTCTGAAGCGAATTGGGGTCCTCTTTCCGATACGATGGTGTCTGGTAAGCCATGTAATTTGAACACATCTCATATGAACATCTCGCACAGCCTTTTTCCGTCTGTATCGTCCCGACATGGTACTAAATGTTTCATTTTTGACAGTATACCAACCACTACCCATGTGGCATTGTAACCCTCGCTGTCCCGATGTCCCACCTCGAAATCCATACTTAGATTCTTCAATGGTTGTTGTGCTCTTTTCAGTGGTTTATGCCATCCGTGAACCTTCTGATGAGTTGCCTTGCTGCGTTGGCATATATGGCTGATGCGTACATATCTATCCATGTCTATTTTTATACCTGGCCATTGGTGGTTTCTTTCAAGGAGTTCGAGGGTTTTGATTCATCCTGGAGGTCCGGCAGTTGGGGTATCGTGATGATCTTTTAACAATTTCAGCTTGTCCTCGTCCTGGAGTTCGGCTGCATTGATACACAATCCTTTGCTAGTGTCGAATGGGCAGTTCTTCCATATGTTTTGAATCCAGTTCCATAACACCTTCCGATCGGTTTCGTCTTGATTTACCACTTCCGCGAATGCAACCACCAACTCTTTTTGTATTCTTTTGTTCACATTCTCCGTTTTGGGCACAATTTGTTCGGTTTTCTCTGCCCCCCCTTCGGAGGTATGTTTCCTGGCATTCTAGTGAGTGCATCGGGTTTCTGGCCTTATTGTCCCGGGCGGTATATAATCTTGAACTTGAACCTTGACAAGAATTCAGACCACCTGGTTTGGCTTCTATTGAGTAATTTCGATGTCATGAAGTATTCAAGGTTCTTGTGATGAGATAATATTTTAATTGAATGTACTGATCCTTCGCACTCTGGCCTCCATTGTTCGAGACTTTTCACAATAGCACCCAATTCCTGATCGTAGATCTCATAATTCTCTTCCGCGGGTGTAGGTTTGTTTGAAAAAAATGCTACCAGATGAAGAATTCCTTGATTGTCGTATTGAGATAACACTCCTGCAGACACATAGCTTGAAAGGTCAGTTCCCAGAATTATTTCCTTTTCATAATCGAAAAATGTGCTAGGACTGGTGCTGTTTAAAATGCATCCTTCAATTCTGCAAATGCTCTCGTTTGGTCGGGGCCCAGTGGAATGGTACCAGTATTTTTGTAAGTTTTGTTAATGGTTGGACAACCCTGTTATGATTTCGAATAAACCTGCGGTAGAAGTTCGCAATTCTAAAAACGCTTGAACCTCTTTGAGCTTGCCAGGTGCTTTCCAGTCTGAAACCGCTGTTAGTTTTTCCGGGTCCATTCTGATTCCATTTACCCCAACTATTAATGCCAGATACTTCACTTCCTGTTGATGGAAATCGCATTTTTCCGCCTTCAGATACATACCAGTATCCTTAAGCGTCATCATTATTGCTCTGACGTGGTTCTTATGTTCTTTCAAATTGTCTCTGTACATGAGAATATCGTCCAGGTATGCCGTACCGAAGATGTCCAGCAACGGGCAAAGGGTGTTGTTGATGAATTCCTGAAAGCTAGCTGGTGCATTGGTGAGTCCGAAGGGCATAACAAGGGATTCGAACAGGCCATAACGGGTTCTGAATGCCGTTGGCCATTCTTCTCCTTCTGCTATTGGAATCATGTTGTAGGCATCTCGGACATCCAATTCGGTCTACCATTTGGCTTTGGATAATCTCAGCAGGGTTTCCTGAATCAATGGTAACAGATATCTATTCATTATCGTTTCTTCGTTGAGTTCTCGATAATCCACACATAGTTGTAAGCCTCCATTAGGTTTCGGTGCGAATAACACTGGTGCTCCGCATGGTGATGATGACGATCTGATAAATCGCTTTGACAAGTTCTTTTCAATCCACTCCTTTAAGACATGAAGTTCTTCTCCTGACCGGCTGTTTATTGGTCCTAAAGGTTGGGTGAAGCCGTCTTGGAGTGTAATATTATGATCGTATAGTCTATGTGGTGGTAGTCTTTCAGTGATTACTTTATCAAAAAGGGAGAGAATATCATGATATTCCTTGGGAATTAATTGTTCCAGTGGTTTCTCTTCGAGGTTCTTAATTTCCAGAACCTTATTTATTTCGTATAGAGTTATCACGTACACCTTGAGTTTTTCTTTCTTGTTGCATCTTGTAAAGGGAGCTGCCACTATTGCACATATATCCAGTTTTGGTTTGTCTGGATCTGTTGATTGCATGTGATTTCCCCATACCCATACACTCGAATGGTGTTGGAAATGTTTTTGGCAGTAATCGCTTTCGAAGCCTATCCGTTGCGTCTGAAATTTCACCATGACATCGTGAAGTTCTAGCCATGGTAAACCAAGTACGAGTGGGTAGTGACCCAGCTTTGTGACGAACGATGGCAGTTGTCGTTGATGTTCCCGTATGGCTAGGTTCAATTTAGCCATGTTTGTTATTGTTCCTGATTCGATGGGCCTTCCATCCATAACTTCCAATTCTTGTGATTCTTTGAATTATCCTTTTTGTAACTGATGATGGCGAACGAAATCTTTGTCAATAAATGCCATTCGAGTAGCTCTGCAGTCTATCAAAGTGTGGGTACCAATAATTTTGTCTTCTATTTTCAGCGAGCATTTCACAATGATATGTTGGCTTTCCATAGAATACTTTTTCATTTTTGTGCTTCATATAGAAAACTGCAAAATACCAAAACTAGCATCAACTGACAAAAGAGATTTGTTTCCAGCGCAATTGCCATCCTTATTGCACTGGAATAAATTTTTCCCGAATCCACTTGTGGTTCCTTTCTTGTTGTGAAATCTGCGTCTTCATCATTGGCTGCCTTCTTAAAAGATGATACTTCTGTTTGTCCTGATGCTGCGTTCAACTTCCTTCGGCAAGATGCCGTGAAATGTCTGCTGTCTCCACAGTACATGCACAGTCCTCCTTCCCTTCGTCTCTTCATTTCCTCAGGTGTAATCTTCTTTCTCTTCACTGCTGAAAGGTCTATTGGAGCGGGGCCGTGATAACCTGCAACTGATCCCGCAGGTGCTGATTCTGGGGCGGATGTGGTGTTGGTTGTTGACTCAGATTTCTTGTATCCATCCCACTTCCCAGATATCTTTTCCACTGCTCTTCTTCTCAGCTGTGCGTCTCTTTTTGACATCATTTTAACGATGTTGATCATGCTTTCTGGTTCCTCAATATGTTGAAAGGAGTCTTTAAGTTCATTGCACAACCTTTGTGGTAATGCGTCCAGCTGAGCAGCTTCGTTCCATATGGTGTCTACTACATATCTTTGGAATTCTGTGTAATAGTGGCAGAATTCGCGGTCTTGTTGCCTGAGTTTCGCGAGTTCTCTTTTCGCCATTGCTGTTCTGTCTTGATCTCCGAATGCTAAATCCAGCAGGTCAACTAGGTCTTTTAGGGTGTTGAACTTGACTTCCCCTGAGATTTCGTCACAGTGTGGCCTTAACTGTGCCAGAGCCACTCCTTTTCGGCATCTGACTGCATACCTCAGCTTCTTCTGTTCGTTGTTCAATGCTTTTGGTTTGCCAGCTATCTTCAATGCCAACTGCACCTTCCATCCTCGAAGTTCCTTCGTATCCTCTCCTGAAAAGCTGCTAATATTGTTTACCTTCTCTTCTCGCTCTTCCCTTTCTTTCCTTTCTCCCGTCCTTGCTTCCGTCAATTTCAGAATCCTAGTTACCTGTTGTCGGTTTTCTTCCGCTAGGTTCCTGAACATCTCCATCTGAGCCTAAGCATCTTCTAGGTCTTTCTTTAATTCTGTCAGATCTGGATTTGCTTCTTCCAGTGTTTGTTTTAGAATTCAGATTTCTTCTTGCAGATTCCCTTGATTGCATGATTCCGGTGTTTCTGTAGTTGCGGCTGCTTGTTGCGTAAGCAGGAGTTCCTGCTTCAGATTGTCTCTTTGTTGGGTCACCGCTTCCCCTTGTGCCAACAAGTCCGATATTCGTGCTTCCGCATTCTTCACAGATTGCCATTCATTTAGTAGTTCGTTCAATGTGCTGGTCGTCGGACGTTGGATCAGCGCTGTTAGCCCTTTGTTGATGTCCCTAATGTGAACCCTGAGCTGTGCTTCGTTCATGGCTTCTACGTTCTTTGATGCCACGATTTCCAATTCCTCTTGTAATGCTCCAGTCATCGTAACATATCCAGTTGGCTTCGAGGAACCTTCGGACATCTTGACGGTGGTGTTGGGCGGCTGCTGTGAGGAGGTTGGCGGCGGTGAATTTAGAACCAGGTTTTCTGTTCAGGCAGTCTTCCACTGGGTTGATGTTCTCTTGGATTTGTTGAACTGTTGCTTCGATTTCTGAATCTAGGAATGAGTTGACCATCTACCAGAAGAATACCTCGTGTTTGCTGGGTGTTGATATGATGATTAGCGGGGTAGGTAGAGGGCTCGGGTGTAATTCTCGGTGTACTCCCTTTCCCTTGTTTGCTCTCCGCTCATGGTAATCTGTCCACGGGATTTGGCTTTCCACCTCCTTCTGTGTTGTCTTGATCGTGGATTCTGATTTCGTGGATTAGGCGTCTACTGCTCTTCCTATTGTTGTATAGGTGCCTCAGCAGTTGTGCTCGAAGTAGCACGGTTCTTCGGCCTGACAATTGACATGAAGTCCGTAATACTTTGTCCCGAAGTTTTTGAATACTACGTTGTTGATTTTCAGTCCTCCTCCGTTGCGTGCTGCTTCCGTCCAGTTGCTGTTCCAGCGAGATAACGTTTGTGGTTCGTCTCAGAAGTAAGGTTCCAGAGGTTTTTCGGTTTCATAGAGGATAGCGTTGATGCTATCGACGGCGTTCAAGGGTTCCTGTTCAAAGAGGTTGATGGTTCGACCGGGTAGGTCGACGATATTAATTCGTGTTTGTTGGAGTTTGTTGCAATTGTACTCTGGCATCTATTCGAATATGTTGGATCCTTCTCGTCGGAATTTCCAGATACTCACTAGGCAGCTGTGTCTCCAGAAACTGTGTACTATTAACCGGTTTTCAAACTTGCCAACAGATATGAACAGCAGGCACTGGGGGTTACGAGGGCGGTGACAAAAGTAGCAGCCTTTCTGATGATGATAACGGCACATATAGTGAATTATAACTGGTAGAATCGATTGTAGACTCATTCTTCTGTCAATGTTTCAAGGCTCGGAGTTCTAGGGGTTATACAAACAAAGCTGGAGGCGCAGTGATTGTGGGTACTGCGTGACGAACAAGATACTCGAAATCCGAAATCATAGAAGTGAACAAACGTTGATGCCAAAGCTATTAATTGTTTTGTAGACTAGAGAACGAGTGAAGAACAAACCTATCCTCCGCAAATCCAGCATCCTTATATACAGTTATTCCGACCGTCATCACCTTTGCTTACTGGTTCCAAAATACATTCTAACTCCACCCAACGATGTACGCAACCCTTTCAACATGCGGCTTACGCCATAATCGTCATACCATATTTACAACGCAACTAACAAAACCTGATTCTATCCAACCGAATCTGATTCCTTCCATTCAACACTTGTTTCATTCCAGCGAAACCTGATTTCCCTTAACATAACCAGTTTCCTCTCGTATTCCCTTATCTCAATCCTCGATTCATATTCCTTTCCCGATCGTCACTCGACACAACCGTGACAGAGTTGGTGCGTTTGTTTGGCCAAATGGAAGGACTCCCCACTGATATAAGCCACATTTGGTGATGAAGGCCGTCTGTCGTGGATCGGGTGCTGCGATATCAATTGGATGATATCCGGCCACCATGTTCGATTTAGTGAATCATCAGGAGCTATGCATGGAGTTGTGTAAATTGTCAATGTAAGGGAGAGGATAACATACCTTGACAGATATGTAATTTGCTGAATGATAATCGATGCCCATACCCAACGTACCGTCGGGCTGTGGCACAAATAATATTGGTGACCTGAAATTCCTTCGAATGGGCTTAATCTTGCCACAGCCAATTGCCTTGTCTATCTGCCTCCAAAGCTTAGCTTCTTCGCACAGAGAGATGCGATTAGGTAAGTGGAACACTATATTGCCATTTGGAACCGTTTCAATTTCGAAATTGGCCTGCATTTCTTTCAGCCAATTTGCATAAATTGGCTCGCCCATGAGGCGCTGGAATTCTGCAAACATTCGTTAATACACTCCTCGTATCTGGCCCGTGGGGTGGGTGCTACCGTCAATACGATCGTGCACTTCGATTGAAACTACCCATTACAACAGGCGGGCCAATGTGTTGTTCAGTTCCGCCCTTTGTATGATCTGTATGTCCAGCCATTTTGCCTTCTCCACCATACCTGCATCAACATTCAATGGGCACAAGCCTGGTAGATATTGTATTCGGCCATCCTTTCTTTCCTCCCAGAGGTTAATCGTCATGTACATTTTGACGCTGTTATAGTCAATTTGATAACTCCAATTTTTGTCGCATATCCATCTTTGGCCTAGTACGATATCCAAGCCATGACGTTATAGACCATCAAATCTGCCTCATAGAGGTAGCACGAACTAAGTCGTAGTTTCAGTTTGACCCATTGGCATTTTTCTATACCAACCTTTGTATTCACATTGGCCGTCTCCACAATCATCCATCATATATTTTGTGTATTCAGCGAGGCCCCTTGACGTCTCAGCTCATCATGACACTTCCAACTGATATAATTTTCCAACACACCATCATCATTCACAACTCTTACCATTTTGCTGCTCTACCATCCCCGCTCTGTTGGGTATCATATTTTGCCATCAATCCTGCACAGATCGAAAACTCTCTTGTCTAGTTCACTGACTTTCAAGTGATGGTCATAGGTGAAATACCTGAATTGACTATCCAGCACATGCTTGTCGCCCTATTGAGATGATACTGTACATGATTGTATTTGTACAGGAGGTACAGCTGCAGCTACTGACCTTCTTTGACTTTTCTCACCTCAGTGCCCAAGTCTGAAAGACTGTGTAACTCACTTTCCACCTCGCTATTCATCACCTGTTTGACCTCTCTCTCCTCAGCAACCTGTCCACTCTCTGTACGACCAGTTGGTATGCCTCACCTTTCTTCGTCCTCGAGTGGGTGGCCGGACAGAGCTGTCAGGGTATCATTGCTGACCAAAGCTTGTTCAAGTAACGTCTGCATCAAGTCGCAGTTTGGACAGTCGCAAGAAATAGGGCCCATCTAACCACAGTTGTAACAGGTCAAACAATCGTCTTTGGCCTTGCCAGTTGTGCCAGTTATATTGCTTGTCTTGGCTCCCATTTTGTTGGCTGAGGTTATTGTAGTTGAATCAGTATTTACATTGGAGTATTTTGCGGTTGAGATCTGTTGCGAGATGAGTCCCAAGCAGCAAGGTGCCCCACACGCTGCCCAAAGGTTGGAGTGCTATTGTGCAGGTGAATATACCAAACTAAGTGTTTGAAAACTCCCGTGTTGCGCATCTCAATCGTGTATCAATACACGCCGACTCAAATATCAGCTGGCATCAGCTGGTGCGGATCAAACTTTGAACAGAGACGTCGGAAACACTTGTCAAACTGTGTGACCATTTCTCCCATAATAATGCTCAACGGCTCCCATGGTCATTCGACATGGTCCAAGGTGTTGAACGGAATATTCTTAGCTGTCAATTCTGTGCAAAAAGTTGAACATTCAATGGGGGTATGTATCTGAAAATGATGTCTGGCCCAGGTTGCTGCATCGCCTTTCAGCGGTTGCACTGCTGACTCTCCCCAACCCTCCAATCTGCTTCGTCAGGGTATCCGTTCCACTTGAACAGGAAAAACACTCGTATCCGTTCGTTGCTATACTGGCTGCCCATGACTTCTTCAAGTTCGTAGCCTGTTTCGTACTCGTAGCCATCTACATCATAACAAAGCTAATTCTGCTCACAGGCTGAAGCAAGCTCAGGTGGTGATCTAGTAGGGTTGGTTGCGAGTTGGTATGGTTCGATTAGTGATATATGAAAACCATCGTGAATTTGCCATCGATCTGGTGATTCAAGCTTAATCGCTGTGGGCAAGCGCACCATCGAGACCTTGAAGGTGCCTTGAAGCTTTGAATCCAATTTCTCAGACAGCCTGCTAGATTTGAGGTTTTCCCATTTGGCATAACTGAATCGCCAACAGAATCCGTCGGAGGTTATTCAGCACGTTTATCATAGTACTTCCCCATTGTCTCCCATGTATGATCCAAGTTCCTAAGGCAAAGTGTATGTACACTGGTTATCCAGTGAACATAGATCCTTGATGCCGTATGCTTCACTTCTGCTTCAATGGGCCAATTTGTTTGATGATCGAACCCAAAATGTGAAAAAAATGGTGACATTCTTGCAGGGGTGGTGAGAGAGTCATTGTAGGCGTACTCTGCCATCGGTAACATCTCAGACCAATTATCCTGCCCGTAATTGCAGTAATTACCAGATAACATTCCAGCGTTTGATTGACTCTATCAGTTTGCCAATCCCTTTGAGAGTGGAATGGTGAAGACATATTTAATCTGATATCGAGAGCTGTGACTATAGGTTTCCAGAACGCGGAGGTGAATCTAGAGTCTCGATCTGACATTATGTCCGATGGTAGGCCATGAAATCTCTATTTTTCCTTCAGGAAGATTTTGACCAAATCCGTAGCATTCTTCTCACCATCTTGCAATCCAATGACGTGAGCCATTTCCGTTGAGCAATCGACAAGTACCCATACCGATGAGCAACTATCTGCCACTGGTAAATCAATAATGAAATCCATAGAAATCGAATCTGATGGGCGATATGCTGATTCCAGAGGTTGGAGGTGTCTGTAGCGAGTGTGATGAGCTGCATTATTCCTCTGACACTCTGGGCAGGAACGGACATAATCTTCGATGAATTGCTGCATTTCTGGCCCAAAGACGTTTCGTCTAACCAGCTAGATTGTTTCGTCCTGTCCCATATGTCCTGCCACTTTCGAATCGTGCATCCGCTTCCAGTACGTCTTTCTTCAACCTCAAATCGTCCGGAATCCACAGTCTGCCATTATAATAAAGGGCTTCGTTTTCGAAAGTGATGTCTGGGCTAATATTGCCTTCCATCGCTCGGAAGTGCTCTTCTTGCCATGCAGCATCGCTATTAGCGGCGCCAACCACTGCTTCCTAATGCTCTGAAGTGGACTTGACTGCTGGAATCACTCACAACTTTGAAGAAGAAATCGCAATTCGTTCGCCTAGTAACTTAATTGCCGTCACTTGGACTGTTTCCACTTCAGATGTTACCAACTGATCAGGTTTCCGCACGCCATGGATTGACTGATTGTCGTTTTCTTCGGTACTACCCTCCCCTTTTTCTGGGTGGTACTCGGAACTCCTAGATAAAGCGTCTAGCTTGGCGTTTACACTCCCTGGCAGGTAAAATATGTTGAAATTGTGATCTTCCAGTTGTTGTGCCAACCGAGCATGTCTCCGATTCAATATCATTGTCGTTGTGAATTATTCGAGATTTTTTGTGGTTGGTGTATACACTGATTGGAGGAGCGGCCCCTTCGGGATAACGTTTCCATTCTTTGAACGCAGATGTGACTGCAAGCATATCCTTGTCCTGGATTTCGTAGTTGAACTCGGCTTTGTACATCTTTCATGAGTGGTCGGCGATAGGGTGCAGACGTCCATCAATATCTTGGGAGAGAACTGCGTTCAGTGAAAAATCAATTATGTCAGTCACAATAACTACAGGCCAAACTTACTCGAAATGTCGTCATAGGGGTGCCTCTGTAATGTACTTCATTAGCGTATCGAAGGCTAGCTGATTTTGCAGATTTGCTTTCCTATTAAACTTTGCGTTGGTTTTCCTCGTTTACTCCGCAAAAGGATAGCATATGTATGAAAATCTTTCGATGAAATGTGCATACAAGTTGGCAAATCCGAGGCAAGATTGGATGTGCTTGACAGTGTCTGGAATCTCCGATTGAAGAATAGTGTCAATCTTATCCACGGCCATGCTGACACATTCTCCCGATAAAATGTACCCAAGGAAATCCACTTGTTTCTGGTGCCATTCCCGCTTATCGGGTGCTATAGACAAATAATGTTCCTATAATTGACGAAGGACTTCCCTAGTCAATCGTACATGCTCTTCTTTATTCTCCGAATAGATGAGGATATCATTTATATAGACCACTACTCCATGATCGATTAGATCTCTCAGGATCTCGTTCATCCTATCTTTGACTGTATCTGGCGGGTTTACCAGTATGAAGGGGATCACTAGGTATTCATGATGTCCATATCTCGTACGAAATGCTGCCTTCCACTTGTCACCAGGTTCAATTGGAATGAGGTTGTATCCTTCCTTCAAATCAATTTTGGTGAAAATACTCGATCCAGCAACCTGGTCTCAAAGTTCGTTCATAAGCGGCAATGGATATCGGTTCATAATTGTCACCCAATTATGGCCTCTGTGATCCATGCACAACGATAAGCCTCTTCCTTACAGCTTTGGAACGAAGAGTATGGGTGCACCCGCAGGTGCCTTGCTAGGACGAATCATTCCGGAATCAAGCATCTCTTTAGATAATTTTTAAGGACCGAAAGCTTCATCTCTGAGAGAGCGTAGATGGGATGCCACAGAGGTTGTTCCCCATCTTTCAAGTCAATGGCATGGTCATATGATCGATGAGGCGGCAGAGCACTGGTAGTTTCTCTGGTGTAAATCATTTCAAAGTTTCTGTACTGCCATGCGATACGCCCTACCCAATCGACCTCAATTTCATTTAACGCATTGATAAGCATTTGACCAATAACCTCGATCCAACGAGGATCTGTACCGAACTTCAAAATGGAATGGTCATATTCGATGGAAAAGGCAGAAACCGCTGCCTTTGTGCAATATTGATGGCAGTGTTTCGACGTAAACTGGAGCTTGTCATTTTCTTCTGTAACTCCACTGAGAGCTCCACGCTTGACAATCCACCAGTAAGGTAACATGATATCAGACGAATCTTCCATAGGACCAATTTTGAAGGTTTCCTTTGTATAATGAGATTCATACTGCAGAGTAACAGGGAAGAATATACTGCCAACCCGCTCATTCTACTCTGTCTCCATTGATGTTTTCGACTATCTTTGGTTCCGTTTGAGTCACTAATGGAACACCCTGCGACTCGGCCCATGGCTTGGACATCAAAGGTTTATCGTACCCCATATCCAAGAGAACCATTACAGGGTCGGTCTTCTTGTCTCGAAAGCTTGCAAACATGCATACTGTGGGTCTTGTACCTGGTTTCGGTTCAGGTCGGAGTGTGTTGTTTTCTGGGGTTCAGGTTGAGGTCACTGACCACAACCTTGAATTTTCAATCTTTTGAAGTAGAAACCAGAATGAACTGCAGCTTGACACAGCTCCAGCCACAATGGGTCGTGGTAACTAATACATAAAATCGTATATGAATGAGGTTCAAATGAGTATAATCCAGTTTGCTTGTCACGCTTGAATGCTATATGATCAGCATGTTTCGAGTATTGAACTTATCCTCAGGCACCCTTTTTGAACAGCAGAAAAGAAAGTTCATTATTACCGAAAACCATTATGCAATACCAATGACCGCATCAGTAACCCCAAAATGAAAACCCAATGGCCATAAGGATGTCTGTACCCGTAAATAC
>WHVE01000906.1:0-46152 GCA_015178995.1 Trichophaea hybrida | reverse complement strand
TGGACTGAGGAACCTTATGAGAACTTCGACGACAAGAGACTGTTAATTGAGTATCACAGACGGAATCCTCAGGCCGCGCAGGATAATAGGATCAAACAGTTGAGCTAGTACCTTTTCCCCACGAAGGGTTTTAACGGCTAGCAAGACACCTGACGAAGGATTTGGTTTTTGGGCACAAGGGGTCATATTTTCCAAATCATGAAAGAAAGATGGATCAAGAGAAAAGATGCATTTGGTTTTAAGGGCACACGGGGTCACGATTTTTCCAGATCATCAAAGAAAGAAAAAGATAACAAAGTGTCTTAGATGGACGCAACCTGATTGATCGATTCTGCTTGCTGCCATATGTCTCATCTGGACGTAAGCAAACTGATTGGTCGATTGTGCTTGCATGTCTCAGAGCAAGTAGTCGAAGCGAAATGGTCTGTGCGGATTCACTATTTCGAGGATTTCGAATAATTCACATCAGCGCGCTGGACCATGTTTCGTCAACAGCAACGAAGGGCAGATTAGTATGGAGTATGGTCATTCGGAGATGAACTCTCTAAGAGAGGGGGTAGTGTTACACCTAGCAAGTTCGCAGCGGGGTCACGTACGATCACCCACGATTTCCCTGATTAGATGTCATGGGCTATCACTCGTCTCGAATGCCAGAGCCAATCTTTTCGGGTGGCTAGCAAACGCACACCCACACCATCGATAAGCATTGACGACTAGTTAATGGCCGCGGTGGCTTCTGCTCCGAAACGCCAATAACAAACAGACAGCCAACAAACAGCTGAATGGCACCCGCCAAGAAGCTGACACTCGCCGACGACAAACGGACAGCCGGCAATCAACTGTATGGCGCCAGCCAAAAGCCGACGACTGCCGGAGGCCTAAGAATACGTGCCAACTCTGAACAGCGAAGATGCTCTCTATCGAAAGAGGCCTATTCATCTGGATGTCATCAGATCGAAAGGATACCACTGGTCTGGAGGCACAAGCCCGCGAGCTTGATGTCATAATGGATACTGATGGTCTGATTATAATTTAATGATGATAAAGACGATAGAGGATCGAGAGATGGAGGACCGCGGTAGATGCGAAATGAGTGGACATTGGTTCGAAGGAGGTCCGAAGGCGGTTATGGTGCTGGAGATCTAGAGAAAAGCGATGTTAGAAATATTTGTTAGAAAGCGAAGAAAGAGATATAAAGACCTCTGAGTTCTTCGAGGGTAGAAAGGCATCAACCTTCTGAGCAAGGAGAACAAGCCTTAACAATATACGTATTTGAAAAGCTATGCTTTTCGTTCAGAATCTTTTAGTGATCTCACATCCCGAGCTAACCTCCTAACCTACCTTCGAAGAAGTCCCATATTCAGTACGGATACTTCTTTGACCGGGTAAACCTGGAGCGAAGCTCCCTTTGTTACACACACTTTGTCATAAGTGCAGTACCGGGTATCAGAATTGTGTTGCTTGCGAGAGAAGTAGGCGATTATCCTGTCCTTCCATTCACCAGTGGTCTCCTTTTGCAGCTGCCCTAGTGTGGCCCCAATTGCGAAGTCTGACGCGTCCGTCCGTACCGGATAGTGGCCGCCTTCGTTCGACGGGAGTGCAAGAGCCGGATGAGCCAGCATGGCCGCCTTGAGAATGTCAATCACCCTTACCACCTGCTTCCACTTTCCTGGATCGTTCTTCACTTTGTTGAACTCTGCTGGGGTTACATTGAGTAAGGCGGTCAAAGGTGTGGCGACCTTTGCAAAATTCTTGACGAAGCGACAGTATACTCCCGTGAGCCCGAAGAAGCTGCACATTGCTTTTGGAGTAGGCGGGTTGGGCCAGTCTGCGATCGCGGTGATTTTCTCTGATGTCATTGAGCTGCCGCTTCTGTTCACCTTGAAGCCCAGAAACGGGGCTTCTGCTCGGCCGAATTGGCACTTGTCACTCTGCAGTCGGAAGCCACCAAGTCGGACTGATTCCAGGACTGTTTGTACGTGCTTATCGTGTGACTCTTCGTTTTTATAGTAAATCATAATGTCATCCAAAAACACAATGCAGTAGCCGCCATGGATGTGTTTCCGTAAGAGTTCGGTCATTAGCCTCATGACCTTGCTCGGCGCATTTGCCAGTCCAAACGGCATCACTAGCCACTCATACAGACCGTCCGGGCCGATAAAGGCTGTGTTCTCAATGGAATCGGGGTGCATGTGGTGTTGATGGTCACTGCTGTGAATGTTAAGCTTGGAGAAGCACTTGGCTCCTTGTAAGTATGCAATAAGGTCTTCTGGATGTGGCAGTGGAAATCGGTCTTTAATAGTGATCTTGTTAAGAGCTCGGTAGTTGATACACATCCGCCATTTGCCTCTGGGTTTTGGTACGAATAGGACAGGTGACGTGTATGGAGAGTGTGAGCTGCGAATTTTGCGCTTCTCCAACAGCTCCGTTGTCTGCTTTTCATACTCCTCGCACTCTGCAGGTGTGTGTCGGTACGGACTCCGGTGTGGTGGCTCTATTTCTGGAATCGTACAAATTCGAAAGCCGCCTGCTGAACATACTGGAGGCAGTCCTATCGGCTCCAGGAAGTGGTTGTGGTACTGTTCCCGAACTTGCCTCTCAATCTGTGACAACTCTTCCTTTCCCATTTCCAAAGCCATGCATTCTGCCCATATTACTGCACAATTGGCCTTGAATGTGGACTCGTCAACAATCTCTCCGATCACAACCTCGTCCACCATCTCTTCCTCAAACTCCATAGCCAGCAGCTCCGTTGCATTGTAGCCTTGAGTCCACGCTGGTATCTCCACGGTGGGTGTCTCTGCCGTTACCGTTAGCAATTCGGATTTTCTGCCTTCTTCTTTCCGCAGCCCGACTAGTGTATATCTGAACCGGCTGCCGTCACCGTCGCCGCCGAGCCATAGTCGATTCTTGTTGTGATTGACGTGGTGCCGAAACTCCTCCATCCAGTCTTTGCCGAGGATCATGTCGTATATAGCTAGTGGATAGACCATGAACTATACAACGTACTGGAGCCTGCCGATGTGTAGATTCAAACGCACCCCTGTCAACGGCATAGACTCGACCCGTCCCGCGGTCATTAGCAGCATGTCACTGTGGTGCTGTATCCTCGGGTTGTCTGTCAGTTTTTGTTAGATGTTCAGACTAACAAATTTGTGGCTGGCACCGCAATCGTATAAGGTGTATGCCAATGCTTCTCTTCTTCTCCCTCCTATTTCTCTATGTTCTCTTCCTCTCTCTTTTCTGTCTTCTCCCGAGTGGCTCGGTTGTTATACCTAAGATAATACCCTCGGAGCGGGGACACACACGATCACTCGCGACGGCATCGGTTCTCACTAGTCCTGGAGGCCAGAGCGAAGCTGTCACGGTTGTGTCGAGTGAGGATCCGAACAGGAGTATGGATCGATAAAGAGGTTATGAGGATTACGAGGGAAACAGGTTTTGATGGAAGGAATCAGGTTTCGAAGAAGGGAAACAGGTTTTGATGAAAGGAATCAGGTTTCGAAGAAGGGAAATAGGTTTTGATGGTTGCGTTGTAAATATGGCGTGATGGTTATGGCGTGGTTTACAAGTTGACAGGGTTGCATACATAGTTGGGTAAGGTTTGGATGTATTTTGGAACGAGTGAGCGAAGGTGACGACAGTCGCGTTAGCTGTATAGAAGGACGCTGGATTTGCGGAGGATAGGTTTGTTCTTCACTCGTTCTCTAGTCTACAAAACAATCAATAGCTTCGGCACCAACCTTTGTTCACATCTGTGATTCCGGAATGCGAGTCTGTTGCTTGTTACGCAGTACCCGCGATCACTGCACCCTTATACCCACTATCTTAGTTTGGTTTTTATAACCCCTAGAACTCCGAGCCTTGAACCCTTGACAGAAGCTTCTCGAACTGCGAAGTTCTCGAACAGCGAAGCTTCTCGAACAGCCACGCTTCTCCACCAAGCGACGCATCTCGACCAGCGAAGTTTCTCTCTGGTGAACAAATCTAGAGTGCACCGCTCTGGCCAGAGCAAAGCAAGAATAGAGTCGCTCCGAAACTCTCTATGCAATGAAAGCTACAGTGTACATCGCTCCAAAAGTCTCTACGCAACGAAAGCTAGAGAAGGCACCGCTCTGAATAACAAAGCTAGAGAAAGCTAATCTCTACCCAATGAAAGCTAGAGAAAGCTACTCTCTACCCAACGAAAGCTAAAAGCGTGCGCCGCGCTATACAACGAAGCTACTCTTTATCGAACGAAGCCTACTCGTCTGGAGATTAATTAGATCGAAAGGATACCACCGGTCTGGAAGGCACGAACCACGGAGTTAATGCCATACAGGATAGCAGCGGTCCGAGTATAATCTATTAACGGTAAAGATACGGTGGGTTCGGGAGATAGAGTTCTGCAGTAGTTGTGAAGTTAAGGGCATTGGCTCGAATGACCAGTGGTAGTTGCAAAAGTGGTTGCACTGGTTCGAAAGTAGTTGAGTTCTGGGAGTTCTGGAGTAAAGAGTGTAATTAGCAGTTAAGAGCGAAGACGAAGGTATAAAGACCTTCGGTTTCTTCGAGGGTAGAAAGGCATCAGATCATCGATCACTTTCTCAACGAGGAGAACAAGCCGTAACAATATACTCATTTGGAAAGCCATTCTTTTCGTTGTAAATCTTTTAGTTATTTCCACATCCTGAGCGAAGCTTTTAGTTATTTCCTGTAAATCTTTTAGTTATTTCCACATCCTGAGCGAAGTTCCTAAACCGCCGCAATCGAAGCAAGTCCCGAACCGAGTACGGCTACTACTTTGACCGGTGAACCTGGGGCGACGCTCCCGGTGTCACATCGGTGGACACGACACGGGGAGGTTGAAATGAAGCTGATTTAAGCTGTCACTTTCAAAGTAAAACAACTTGATATTAATTCTCTAATGAATTCTATTTCTGCTTGCTCCAACCTCTTCATCTGTCCCTACCGTATCGCTTGCCTCCGGAGGTGCCGTGCACTCGGCAGCACCTCTTATGTGTTTCCCACATTCTCTCCTTCCAGACCTCCCATCTCTTGACATCCCGTGGCCCCAGCCGCATTCCCCTCCCGTTGGTGTCTCTATCGTCCACCTCGGCCAGCACCCCCATTTCCGCCTCCACTGTTGCCTCCACCGTTTTCACCTCCACGCTCTCCACCTCCGCGGCTTCCACGATTGCTGCTGTTGTCGTGTGACATCCCCTGATATGGGCAGTCGTAAGCCCAGTGGCCATCCGTAGCATGGCACTTGACGCATTCATTGGGGGCAAGTGGTGGTCGGTTTCTGTGGTTGCGATTCGTGTTCCGGCCATACATTGCAGAGATCTCGGCCCTCTTGGCTTTGTCTTTCGGGGGTGCAGTCATATCGGAGTCAGCCACAAACACCATCGCCCGTTCCAAAGTTGGTACGCCTCCAATTTCCCTTCTGAAGCTATGGTACTGGATGAAGGTGCAATATGCCACCTTTTTCAGACGTAATTTGGCTGCGTACGCTTCAATGAGTTGTTGAGGGGTCATTGGTGCATGCGGGTCAAGCTGCAGTCTTAGCCGTCGAAATTCATGGTGAAAAGTGGCTACATGGCCTGTGGCGGAGATGGTGAGGAGTCGCCAATCGTCCTCAAAGTTACGAAGTGCATCCAGGGGTGTAAACTCTTCTTCCAGGTGTATGCAGAAGTTGTCCCAGGTTGAATATGGTCGGCTAGACAAGAAAGTTGAAGTTGCCCACCGGCCAGCTGCCTCCTTCAGTTGGAGTAGGGCGAACCGATTCCATCCTTCCGTTTGCGGGGTTGCTTCGGTTGCTGCCATGGTTCATATTGTGGCACTGCTGCCCGCCGGGGTGATGGTTTCGAGCCATCCAATCTTGTGGCATCGGGCTTCAAATTGTCGTTGCAAGTTGCTGATGAAATCTCCGACGATCTGCATGTCACGCTCGCCTTTGAACACCGGAAGCCTCTTGGGGTCGATTGTAAAGGTATTTGTTATGTTTTCTATTCCACCTGAATTCCATATGCTGGCTGCCTTCACAATTCGAACTGCCGCTTCCAAAGTTCGTACCACCTCCTCCGCTGTGGCCAGTTGTGCCCTGAGCCCTGCCGTCTCCTGTTGGGCCGCTTCTGCCATCGCCCTCGCTGTCAACGCATTGCTGACTGCCCTGTCTACCTCATCATCGCCGCCGGCCACCCGCAAGCTATTGTTCTCCGTAGTTAATACCTCAATGGTCGCCGCCCACTCCTCCGCCGCAGCATAACATTCCACCCGCGCGTCTTCCAGAGAAGCAATGTACCGTCTCCACCGCACATTCTCGTCTGGGCCGTCGTCGATCGAATTTCTTAATATCCAGTCACGATACCAGACGTACTCGTCTCACCGCGGTCTCTCATCATTTGGCTCGCATAGTAGGTTCACTGTATCATTCGTGTAATCGGGATCATGGTACCATGGGTCGCCGTTGTTGCTGCTGCTGCCTGCCGCCGGCTGCGGGGGCACCATGCTCTGTCTTGGCCGCCATCTGGGTGTGACTGAACGTGCCATGGTTCAAATTCTCTTGTTTCGGGACGTGTCGGGGTTTCGTCTGCGTCTCGGGGGTCTCTGTTTCTCGTTTCTCTCTGGTCGGTGATCTCGCTCGTGATCTCGTGTGGAGTATCTCATGGGGTCGACGCGTCGGACTCTCGTACGCGTTGGGGTAACGTGGTCTCTGTCTCGTGGTCTCTGTTTCGTAGGTCCTCTCGATCTCAATTGCGTCGAATTGCCACTGCAAAAGCACCGGAATCGAGGCAAAGGAGGGTGTTGACGTGTTGCTACCAAGATGTGGTGTGCTAGATGCGTGATCTCTATTCTCTAAGTGTCACGATCTACATATACAGAGTTGAGCCGCACACGTGACCAACGTACACCCTACATCATCGCTTTTTCCTTTCCTGGAATTCAGACCGCCTTTTCCTTTTGGTTGTTCATCCCTACTTGCTGGTCTTTGCCTGGGTTTCAGATCCTTTCTCTGTCGTGATCTTCCACCCTTATCTTTTTCCACCTTCTTGTGCACTCCTGTAGTATGGTGTGAGTACATGAGACTGGATATGAGGGTGTATTGTCGTGGTACCTTTACTGGTGTCCCAGTTATTGGTACCGATTTGTTATCTATTTCCGTAGCCTTACTTCTAGATTGCTCCTTTCGTTTGGCTAAATTTCGCTTTATAATTTGTTCGGCCAATAGGGTTGTCACCGACAACAGAGTTTTGGGTGGGTCTGACCGAATTGTAACTTCTTTCTAAGGAGTAGTGGGTGGTATGACAACCTGAGTGGCTGCCGCTAACTTCCTCTCCGCTTCCGCTGTTTTCTCCTCAACCAGTAGCTTCTCAACAACTGTTTCGAGCTTCCAATTTATTCCTTCCATGTCGTCAACCCGTGATCAGAGGTCCTTTGCATCCACCGTTTGTGCTGCTTTGAGCCGTTCCAAGGAAGCAATCTTGGCCTCGAGAGTGGCCACTCAGGTGAAATATTCTTTGTGATGCTTTCGACTGTCGTTGGCGTGCGAGGCAAGTTGCGATGGAAAATTGACATTGTGCTTGTTTTTTGTTTGTCGCAAGTTTGTTAATTGCGGCAAAGACTTCCTGTCATAGCACCGAATAAGAGGCTTTGTACTCCCCCCTTTGGCACTGTACTGGGTCAAGTTTGAAGATGTATTCGTCTGGATCTTCATGATTGGCCATTTTGCGATTTTCATCTTCGGACTGCTACTCTGGCTCAGAGCCACAATCACTGTCCCAGCGTCGTTCCCCAAAGAAGTGTCATCATAGCCCATGCATCACCTACCCTTCGGGTGTTACTGGGCATTCGCACACTGTTTGCTTGTTGGAGGAGAATGAGGATGGGGCAGATGGTGCCAGATGTGAATCGTTCCTTGCGGCTATCCTTGCTTCCTCTTCTTCCGTATCTTTCTTAATCTTTTCTCCCAGCCAGGCTGGAACTTTGATATCGGGGTAACTACCACTTTGGGGACTCCGAAGTGGAAGCAGAGGCAGAAGTGGAGGCTGAAGCCTTCTTCTTTCTCTTGTTTTGTGGGTTTCGGGTATCGTGAAGCCAAACTAAAAAGATATGGCAAAAGGTGATTGGTCGGGGGCCGTCTTGGCAAAAGCAAGCGGCGGTTGGGTGTGTTGTCGGAGGTGTTGTTGTTGTGCGGGCAGTGTTGTCAACCGTCCCGTCCGTCCGCAATATCTGCAGGACGGACGGGACGGCGCCAAGGCCGTCCGTCCCGTCCTCGCCTGCTGAGGACGGCATGTCGGCCGATGACGGCCGGGGATGACAAAAATGTCGTCATCGGCCGTCATCCACCGTCACTGGCCGACATCGGGCGCTTACTATTAATGCATATACTATAACTGTAGAGCGTGCGGTACAAGATATAAATGGATTTATCTACATTTCTAGACTCTCAATCAGTAGTAAGCATTCAGGTTCAGTTTGAGCTTGCGGTTAGTAATATAAATAAGGATCTTGCTTCACAGTCAAGATAGTGGAGAAATATGCTTATTGTAACTGAATATCTATTATGTATGCTGACTCGAAAATCATCAATGAATGTCGGCCGATGACGGCCGGGGACGGCCGGGGACGGAAATTTACCGTCAACGGCCGTCCCATCCGTCCGTCCCCGTCTGGCCTCAAAAAAGACGGCGCCGTTCCGTCCTGGCTCAGGACGGACGGCAAGCCGCCGTCCCGTCCCGTCCTCAGTGATGTCGGACGGACGGGACGGTTGACAACACTGTGTGCAGGCGCAGAGCGCGGGTGGTGGTAGTCTCTCTCTTTCTCTTTCCTTTTGTTTTTGTGGGTGCGGTTAACATTTCACATCTTTCTTTTGTCAGCGGTGACAAAGGGTAGCGGGTGGCCATCTAACGTATTTCTCGGTCTAACCGCCCACGGCCTAGTAACCGATCACGCAATTATGCACGTAAGCGCCCGGGCAGGGGTTCGTATTTACCCCGCTCCTAAACTTAATTTTCACCTTCCCACTTCATCACCGCAACCATGGGCAGAGTGAAGCCCAGAGAACCGGCCGCTGACAGAGAAAATGACATCCGGGATGCCAAACAAGCGTATCTTAATGGTGAAGTAACATCCATCCGCTCAGCAGCCTCAATTTACGGCATTCCCTATGGCACCCTGCGAGATAGACTCAGAGGGGTACAACCCCGGAGTATTGCACATGAGAAGGAGCAGCTACTCACTCCCGAGGAAGAGAAATCGATTGTGAGATTCTGTGAAGCTCTGGATGACCTGGGACACCCACTGCAAAGGAGGATGGTTAAGGATTTCGCGCTATCTCTACTACCCCCGCAACGTCGCCGGCAATTGGGCAAACACTGGATTACTCGCTTCCTAAACCGACATCCTGGTATTACTAGCAACTTTAGTCAGCGCCTGGATCGCCAGAGGGCGAATGCGAATGACCCTGTTCTTCTGAGAGACTTCTTCCGCAAAGTAAGTTAGTTTCGAATACTTCAATATTTTTGACCAATGACCGGTTTGCAGATGGGAAAACTTATCAGGAAGCTCAATGCTCGACCAGAAAACATTTACAATATGGATGAGAAGGGGTTCATGCTTGGTCAGGCCTTAAGGGTCAAGGTTATCTGCCGTAGAGGCCGAAGGAATCCCCGGTACAGTCAGGATGGAAACTGGGAAATGGTTACAGTTATAGAGTGTATATCTGCAGCCGGTAAGGTTACACCACCCATGTATATCTATAAACGTGGAAAGCATGTACTAGGATGGCATGCTGGGGTTCAAGCTAAAGAGCAGGCTACCTTCGCTTGGTCATCCAAGGGCTGGACCGACAACAAATTAGGGTTAGAATGGGTGGAAATGAACTTTGAAAAATTCACAGCTCAAGTGTAGGTACCATCGAAATGCTCTCCTGCTCATGCTGACTGCATTAGTGCTAAGCAACAGCCGCGTATTCTTGTTCTTGATGGACATGCATCACATTTGACATGGCAGTTTTTCGATTTTTGCTTAAAAAGAGATATACACCCCGTATGCCTCCCAGCACACTCCACACATATCTTACAGCCACTGGATGTCGGCCTCTTTGGTCCATTATCACGCTGCTATAGCAATGAGTTGCATTTATGGATGAGAAAAGGAGGTAATGCCATTAAGAAGGGACAATTCCATGAGTAGACACACCCCCGGAATCTCAGTTTATTCGGTTAATACCTTTTTCAATAGACTTGTCACACGTGCAAGGGCTGCAGCATACACACACAAGAACATCTTGAGTGCATTCGAAGCTACTGGGATCTGGCCATTGAACTCACACAAAGTTTTTGAGCGCCAATCGCGAAATATCACTCGGCCAGATACACCGCCAAGCTCTCCCTCTGCTGCTCAAACGAAAACTCCCTGAAAGCCCAGAGCCGTTAGCAGAGTAGCGCGCAGTGCATTACACCTTGTCACCGGTCAAACACCTTCTTCTCTAAAGCTCAAGTCTCTCATAGGTCAGCTGGGAAGGTCTGCCCAGGGGGCACTTGCAGACAAAGAATTGGGGGAGGAAATGGTGAGATTTCTTCGTTCTGGGGCCAAGGATACCACTGCAGTGGCAGCTAAAGATCGATGCCACCTTGGTAAAGCTCGTGTGTATACCGCTGAGGATGTGGTGCAGCTCAGAGAAGAGAGAGAGAGGATTGATCAAGAAAAAGCGGCCAAACTCAAAAAGCGCCAGGATAAGGCTGCAGCTAAAGCAGCACCAGTAGGAAAGGGTCTCAAAGGGTCCAAACATGCGGAAAAGCAGGGTGTAGGTTCGAAGAAGGTGGATACAAATTGTCTTAGTGATTGGGAAGATGAGGAAGAAGATATCACAGATGGAGGGGGGTGGGATGATGAGAAAAGCGAGGGGGAGGAGGGCTCAGTTATACATGTTAGAAGTAGGCCATTCCCAGTTGATGTCATAGAGGATGGAGACAGTGGAGAAGAGGTCAATAGTCAACCTCCAGTAGTTACACGGTCAGGGAGAGTGGTTAAGAGCGGTCATTTGACTTAATAAATGTCACCTCCGGGTGGTCGGTTACCCGGTCGTGGGCGGTTTCCCGGTAAAATACGTTAGCGGACTCACCCGGAGGCGGAGGCGTTTTTAAGCTCTGTCATACTCTAGTTTGAGTTAATACAGTATGAATAAAACAAAATAATGAAAGACATATGTTACAGATCAAGTACTGAAGTAGTAGTAGTATTCTGTTGCAGTTTACAAGCGAACATTTTTTTGATGTGGTATGTTGTCACTTGAGTTTTTGAGGTTTTGTACTTCAAGGCCCCCCAATGGCGATTGAACACGTTTGGTGAGACGGAGATCCGTTTGACAGGCTACAAAATATCTGTTTCAAAAAAGCAACCAACATTTTTTCCACTTCTACACTAATACCACCTTCACCGTCCCAACCATCGCCATCATTATCAGTGAAATTAAAACTAATGCTGCTTTCAATGTCGCATGTTTTAGTCAGTTCGTGGAGTTTGTTGCTCTGTGGAGTGACTGGTTAGTTCATGGAGTCCCACCTTCCACGAATGAACCAGTCAGATCAGTGTTCCATGAAATGACTGGCGTATAATGCACACTAATCATGACAGAAATTATCACTGCATCTCTCAACACCATGGTGCAATTACAATTACACTATGCTCGATGTCATCTTCTGGTAGCTTGGCCGCTGAAAAGTTCTTGTTCTCTTCCTCCACATTTCCTCATCATCCTCACTATTCTCATTCCCACTGACATTTTCGCTCTTGCTGTCATCTCCTCCCTCACTGTCATCTCTCTATATGTATAATTCATCGCTCTATCACCTCCAAGTCTCCAATTTACCATATCTCTAATATTAATAGAATGGTTGTGGAAAAACATCTATTTTCGGCGTTTTTTGGGTGTGTTTTTAAAGCTGCTCTATCAATTTTAAAGATATTGTAAATCAAAGACTGGGAATTGAAAGAGCGATGTATTTTGCTTGTTATATATATACATTTCTTGGTGATTGGACAAATACTCGCAGACTTAATTAGACCGAGCTTTGGACATTTTTGTCAGTGCCACCATGGCTCCATGAAGTGACTGGTCAGCCCAAGGAGTGTGTGCACTCGCCGAACAGACTAGTCAGTCCACGGAGCCCAGTTACTCCATGGGTTGACCGGTCACTCCACGGAGCAACATCCTCCACGAACTGACTAGAACATCGCACACGCTGTGTATTGTCGGGCTCAAGAGTTAGCGGCATGCACTTATAGTCGTGCCCTCCGAGCAGGTATTTGATTGCAAAAAATTTGAAAGGACACTGTTTGCCCTTTCAGGCTAAACCACAACACTCCATTAGCAACCCCAAGCAGTAACCGGGGTTTTCCGTATTCCCAGCTCTTCAGTTGTCGCGTTGAAATTCTGACTTGCTTTCGGAATCGGAATGCTGAGGACGCTTGCGTACTCATCAAGCTTAGAAGAGTTAATATACCCGACCCCACCAAGTCGCTGCTTCATAATTATAGGTGATCCATCTTCGTAAATCATTCACTGCAACGAAGTGGCTGATTGGGATATGCTAACGTATGCGCATGTTGTGCGACCCAAAGAATTCGAGAACATAGCCAATGACATCATCGCACACTTCGCCTTACATATTAATTCCAGCGCGGACGTTCGCACAGCTGTGTCTGTAGTGCTTACATACATAAGTACTGCTAGCTACCACTTTCAGCGTGCAACCTCTCTATCCGAACTTATCTTCCAATTCCCAGCCATCGTGACTTTATCATCACTACTCCTCGGTATCCTAGTACTTCTATGCTGCGCAATTTTGGCCCTGCAGATATGGATCATCTCAGAACGCACCAGCATACACCAAGTATCATCTGATGCTACGCCGAAGATTTCGCCTCCACCCTCTCAGCAAGGCTCAAACTGCTACGCCGACCAGAGTTCTCACCCCACCTGTGCTGTTTCAAACCCAGGCCCAAAGTGTTTTCGGGTCACAAATATTCCACCAGAATGGAGTAAAGACGACCTAATGAAGTCGCTTCGAGAAATTCAACTGTCGCTTGACAACTTCGACGGCCCCGTATCTCTCTATCCGGCATGTTGCGATACCACCAGCCAAACAGCACTGCTGAACCTCAAAACGTGTCCTGAATTCTTCCAAGACATCGGACAGGACGATATTAAGTACTTGAAGATACGAGGCCAAAGCTTGGACAAAACTGTTGTACTTTCGGTGGACTCCCACTTCTATGACTTGACTCCTCTCAACAAACCGGAAGGCGAAATAGTCGCAGAGTTAGTGTACTCTTTCGGGATGGGATCCTGGCTGGACATTTTCTAACGTCTTTAATCACAGTGTCATCGCGGTTACCGGGCTTGCTGCGCATGCATTTAGATCTTGGAGAGATCGCGGGAGTCGTGCCATGTGGCTTCAGGACTTTCTTCCCCAAGATTTCAAAAAAATCCAAGCCATGTCCTATGGCTACAACTCCAGCCTTGGCAACAATTCAAACAACGAATTATTGGATTTCCGAAGGCACTTGGTTGAGCAATTGGGAAATGCCAGAAGTTTGGATGAGATATATGAACCGCCGCTTGAAGACCTTAGAAAGCTGAATACTGAAATACCGAAGGCAAAAAACCGTCACATAATATTTGTTGCGCACAGCCTCGGTGGCATCTTGATATTACAGGTCCGATTCAGATCTGTTGCTGCCTAAGAGGATGATCACTAAATTGTCTTAGGCATTAATCCAGTCAAAGAGTAGGTCGGTTCACAAACCAATTTTGGATTCGACATGTGCGATATTCTTCTTCGGAACCCCTCATCAGGGCCTTCAGACTGCAGAACTAGAGGCTATGATTGACGATCTATCAGGCGGAGTTGAGACCTCAAGATTGAGGCTGCTCATGCAACTACGGGAAAACTCGGAATTCTTGGAAACTCAGAGGGATACTTTGGCCGATATCTGGCCTGGGCGCAAAATCATTAGCTTGTACGAGGTTGAAATAACGCGTGTTGTGCAGAAGGTGGGATAAAAAGATTATCTCCCCGTGGCGATTTGCTAATCGTGTTTAGTTGACTGAACAAACGTATAAATGGAGTGGAGAATTGGTGGAGATGGTCAAGAAGGTTTCTGCACAGTTGTATATTCCAGGTGAATATCGTCTTCCTGTTGAACGAAACCATACCGAGCTGGTTAAATTTCCTACAAGGGGGGATTCTACATACCAATCAGTGGTTTACTACATGAGACAGTGTTTAGAGGAAATTTCTGGAGAGAGACGTACGTAACTAGTTTATTCACTTCCATTGCTTGCTGTATGTGCTCTAAGTCAATTTTAGAGCGATCCGAATCCCAAAAAAAGCTCATAGAGGCACTCAATGCACCAAAAGTTGAGGCCTTTATACGCAATGTTGAAACTGCAGTGAATGGGACTTTTACATGGTTCTTGGAGGAACAAGCATTCCGCTCCTGGACTACCGCCAAAGATCCATCATCCTTGTTGATCATAGGGGCTCCCGGTCAAGGAAAAACAGTACTTTCAAAGTTTTTGCTTCAACACCTGAGAGAGAAAAAACTGAAAAACGTCATAATCATCTACTTTTTCTGTTCTGATCAGGAGGCGGATAGTTTCAAAACAGTTGATTCGCTTCTAAGGTGCCTCGTTTCACAATTGCTTTGTGGTTCTGCTTGTTGGAGCGGTTTGTTGAGTTCGTCATCACGTGGTTTAGGTTAGGTTTTAGCGCAGAGCCGCTTGGATTTAAGTTCTTGCTACGTGTCATTTAGACTTAGACAGTCGAGACAGAAAGTTCGGTACAACAGGTTATGAGCCCTTGCGCGACAACGATTTAGCGATATCAAGTGGACATCGGATCAAGTCTATATAGGAGCGAAGCAGCGGTGTCCCGGATGCGTGCGGAACGCGTCCGGGACCGCGACCCCTACGATTCGAGAGCGAGAGAGCGACATTGGGACGAGTTCAGAGCGAGCGATACGAGAAAGCAAGCGACATGAGATCGAGCGATACGAGAGAGCCAGCGGTGAACAGCGCGAACCCCATGAAGAACTGGGTATGCGATGCGAGAGAGCGAGCGATGCATAGCGCAAACCCCATGTAGAACTGGGTATGCGATACGAGAAAGCGAGCGATACGCGATGCGGATGCCATTCGGGACAGAGACTTTGTAGGACGGATGCACAACGAGAACCCCATGGAGAGCGCTTGCGGAAAGTGCTGGGTATGTGATTCGGACAGGACGACAGAGTAGACCACGATGGACGCAGTGTTGAGTTTTGCGGAGATACGAGAGCGAGGATCGATTTCGGAAGAGCAACGGATAGCTTCTGCCGGAACGACGATATGGAGACAGACAAGGTTTATGGAATCAATATACGAACGAGGTTCATGGAATTGATAGACGAACGAGGTTTAAGGAATCGATGTGGAATCGATAGACGAACGTGGTTTAAGGAATCAATATACGGACGAGTTTAAGGAATCGATATACGAACAACGTCGACAAAGAGTGAGTGGATTCTTGCTCGGCAGAGAAGGAGGAGTGGATGAGAGAAGGAGTGAGTGGATTCTCGCTCGACAAGAAAGTATTTTGGGAGGATGTTCGTTTCGGAGGATGTTCGTTTCGGAGGAGCAGCAACGTACGGTTCGGAGGAGCTACGGTTTATCGTTTGGGAGGAGCTTTTGCTTGGAAGGTTGGGACGGTTTCTTTCTTTGTTTTTATGATGGTTTAGTATTTACGGATGTTGGCGCAAGTTGAATAACGTCACTGCTCGGGGTTTAGCCCAGAGGCTCTCGACGTCATTCGGAGGTGTGGCCGGAGCCTTCTCGGGCATCGAGCTGAGAGCACCGGTCATCCACCCGGACTTGAGCACGACATCCGGCACCAAATGTTCGGCTCCGGATATGACTTAACTCTGGGCCGGCTCCGGGTATGGCGCGTTCCGGGCATGATGCCCATTCCCTTATATACAGCTTTCTCTCTCTCTCTCTTTGTACTTTAGACAATTCAGCACATTCGTTCTTTCCCTCTGATTTGCTCTCAACAGGTTATGAGCCCGGGTTAGTGATACCCGTTGCCCGTTGTAGAAAAGTTTGGATGGCTTGTGGGGTCGCCCCAGCGATAGCACACTAGATGGAGGGTGGCTTGAGGGGGAGTGTTGGAACATGTCAATCCACACTCATCAAGGGCCGGTGGCGCAATGGTAGCGCATCCTTCTAGCATCGGAGAGGTTCTAGGTTCGACTCCTAGCCAGTCCATTCTTTTCTTGGTTTCAACAGGTTATTAGCCCGGTGCTTCTTCAAGTCGAATCGACATCTATTAGGTGTATAGAGTTTGAATCATTTCGGAACCAGCGCCCTTAACCTACGGAAGCCTTGAGTATCGACCTCGAGCACCACCTGTGGGTTGACTCCGTGTCCCCATCTGCCTCCTAGGGTCGACTCCGTGTCCCCTACCTCCTGGGGTTGACTCTGTGTCCCCTGCCTCTTAGGGTCGACTCCGTGTCCCCTGCATCCTTGGGTTGACTCCGTGTCCTCTCCCACCTTGGGTTGACTCCGTGTCCCCATCCACCTCCTTGGGTTGACTCCGTCTCCCAATCCGCCTCCTTTGGGTTGACTCCGTGTCCCCTTCCGCCTGTGGGTTGACTCCATGTCCCCTTCCGCCTGTGGGTTGACTCCGTGTCCCCATCCGCCTCCTTTGGGTCGACTCCGTGTCCCCTTCCGCCTGTGGGTTGACTCTGTGTCCCCATCCGCCTCCTTTGGGTTGACTCCGTGTCCCCTTCCGCCTGTGGGTTGACTCCATGTCCCCATCCACCTCTGGGTCGACTCAGTGTCCCCATTCTTCGCCTCTGGGTTGACTCCGTGTCCCCATCCGCCACTGGGTTGACTCCATGTCCCCATCCGCCTCTGGGTCGACTCTGTGTCCCCATCCGCCTCCGGGTTGACTCCGTGTCCCCTCTTCTGTTCTGTGGGTTGACTCTGTGTCCCCTCTTCTGTTCTGTGGGTTGACTCCGTGTCCCTATCGACATATCGCCTTTGGGTTGACTCCGTGTCCCCTATTACCTTGGGTTGACTCCGTGTCCCCTGCCGCTGTTGGGTTGACTCCGTGTCCCCTACTACCTTGGGTTGACTCCGTGTCCCCTGCCGCCTCGAATCGACTTGGTGTCGATAGCTTGGGTTGACTCCGTGTCCCCAACCCCTAGTGTCGACTCCGTGGCGATCACCTGTTCTTGAATCGACTCCGTGTCAGTAATCCCTGGTATCAACTCTGTGTTAATTACAACTATCCGCCATGACCATGACGACAACAGCCACCACACTCAATGAGCGCAATCCCCGTCAACGGACTTGGCAATGGCTTGGGAAGACCTTGGACTCGGGAATGGCCTTGGAAGGTCTAGGATATGGGTATGGATGGAATTTGGACTTTGGAATGACTTGGATATGGATATGGATATGAATGGAACTTGATTTTGGGCATGGATCTGGAGGATTTCTTTGAAGCTTTGTTTACTTGGATTTCTGTATGCATTTGCTTTCTTTGTATGCCTGTCGAGCCTTTAGCGCTAAAAGGGGAGTGTTGGCGCAAGTTGAATAATATCACTGCTCTGGGTTTAGCCCAGAGGCTCTCGATGTCATTTGGAGGTGTGGCCGGAGCCTTCTCGGGCATCGAGCCGAGAGCCCCAGTCATCCACCCAGACTTGAGCACGACATCCGGCACCGGATGTTCGGCTCCGGATATGACTTAACTCCGGGCCGGCTCCAGGTATGGCGCGTTCCGGGCATGATGCCCATTCCCTTGTATAGAGCTGTCTCTCTCTCTCTCTTTGTACTTTAGACAATTCAGCACATTCGTTCTTTCCCTCTGATTTGCTCTCAACAGGTTATGAGCCCGGGTTAGTGATACCCGTTGCCCGTTGTAGAAAGGTTTGGATGGCTTGTGGGTTCGCCCCAGCGATAGCACACTAGATGGAGTGTGGCTTGAGGGGGAGTGTTGGAACATGTCAATCCACACTCATCAAGGGCCGGTGGCACAATGGTAGCGCATCCTTCTAGTATAGGAAAGGTTCTAGGTTCGACTCCTAGCCAGTCCATTCTTTTCTTGGTTTCAACAACGGACGTGATAACGCCCTGGAGGAGTGTTGGAGCGGTTTGTTGAGTTCGTCATCACGTGGTTTGGGTTAGGTTTTAGCGCAGAGCCGCTTGGATTTAAGTTCTTGCTACGTGTCATTTAGACTTAGACAGTCGAGACAGAAAGTTCGGTACAACACTGCTCAGATTCGGAAATTTTTAAAGCCATACGAAAAGGATGCTGCCAAATCAGTGGACTCTAACGATACCCTGTGGGAGATGTTTCAAGCTGCGATCAAAGGTTCCGGTCACAATGCAATGTACTGTCTGATTGACGGTCTAGATGAACTCGAGAAGCACACCGATGGAAAAGAACGTACAAAGTTGCTATTACAAAAGAAATGATCAAAGCTGCTTCGGCAAACCAAAGTCACGGAGGTAGAGTGATGAAGGTGCTGCTAGATAGATCTGAGAATTTCCAATTAGACGCCGAAACAATAAGGGCAACAGCATCGAATGGCCAAGGTCGAATGGAGATTATGGGCATATTTTTGGATAAAGAGGAAGTCATGATGGACGAAGAGGCCATAGCCTTGACGATACGCAACTTTACCACCGAGGTGGTGCAAATTCTACTCAAAAGAAAAGACATCATCGCTACGGAGAAGATGCTGACGGTGGCATCGGAAAACTCGACGAACGGCAAGGAGGTGATGGAGCTGCTGCTATCCACCCACCCAAACATCCAGATCACCGAACCCATTGTAATTGCAGCGGTGCGTAATAGGAGGAGTGGCAAGAAGGTGATGGAGTTGCTACTATCCACCCACCTCAAAATCAAGATCACCGGACCCATTGTGATGGCGGCGGCGCGCAATAATGACTGTGGAAAGGAGGTGATGGAATTGCTACTCTCTACAAACCCTGCCATTCAAATTACCGAGGAAGCTGTGGCCAAAATTGCGCAGAAATTCGATGGCAGAATAATGAAGCGGCTGCTGTCTACCTACTCCGACATCCAGATCACTGAATCCATTGTGACGGCGGCGGCGGGGAATACGAGGAGTGGCAAGGAGGTCATAGAGCAACTACTGTCCACCAACCCCGATATCCAGATCACCGAACCTATTATGACGGTGGCGGCAGAGAATGAGGAGAGTGGTAAGAAGGTGATAGAGCTGCTGTTATCCACCCACTCCGACATCCTGATCACCGAACCCATTGTGTCGGCGGTAGTGAGGAATCGGAGCACTTCTATGGAGGTGATAGAGCTGCTAGTATCTACAATCCCAGTCATCCCATTTACCAAGGAAGCCGTGGCAAACGTTACGCAGAACTTCCATGGTGGAATCATAGAGCGGCTACTGTCCACCCACCCCGATATCCAAATCACTGAGGATGCCATGGTGGGAATTGTCACGTTATGCAATGCTAGTGTTATAAATCTGTTACTATCCTCTCACCCCTACATCCATATCACTGAACCCATTGTGACAGCCGCAGCGAAAAATCCCGGCTATAGCAAGGAGGTGGTGAACCTACTTCTGTCTACCCACCCGTACATCCAAATCACCGAGCCCGTTGTGACGGCGGCGGCAGGGAATAGCAGGAGTGGCAAGGAGGTCATGGAGCTGCTGCTATCAATCCACCCCGACATTCAGATCACCGAACCCATTTTGGTAAAGGCGGCGGGGAATGAATATTCTGGCAAAAATGTGATGGCGTTGCTGCTGCCCACCCGGTCCAGCATCGAGATAACCGAACCCATTGTGATGGCAGCGGCGGGAAACCGGAGAAATGGCAAGGAGGTGATGGTGTCGCTGCTGTCCACCCACCCCGACATATAGATCACCGAATCCATTTTGACAGCGGCAGCCGGGAATGTCAACTGTGGCAAGGAGGTAATACACTTGCTGCTGTCCACCCACCCTGACATTCAGATCACCGAACCAATTATGACGGCGGCGGCAGGGAACCGGGACAATGGCAAGGAGGTGATGGTGTCGCTGCTGTCCGCCCACCCCGACATACAGATCACCGAATCGATTTTGGCAGCGGCAGCCGGGAATTTCAACTGTGGCAAGGAGATGATACACTTGCTGCTGTCTACCCACCCTGACATTTAGATCACCGAACCCATTTTAACAGCGGCGGCCGGGAATGACAACTGTGGCAAGGAGGTGATGGCGTTGCTGCTTTCCACGCACCCCGACATCCAGATCACTGAAAAAATTGTGACGACGGCAGCGGGGAATGACTACTGTGGCAATAAGGTGATGGAGCTGCTAATGACTAGTGACATTAACACGAAGGTCAACGCATCTGCTATCAAAGCAGCGGCGTATTATGGAAGAAGTTCTTGGTTCAGACAATTATCTGCTAAATTTGATAATGCATCCATTGTCAACGAGCAATATCGACAATATTTGGATGTTGCGGTCGAAGGTGGCGATCAAGACATCTTCAAATTGTTGCTCGATCTAGGTGGGCAACCCCCAAATACTGATTCTGACACATCCAATTGGACCCTTCCGGTGGTGGCTATTTAGTCGCGAAATATATGGGCTCTGAAACAACTTGGAGATGTACCACATGGTTCCCTGAATCAGCCGGATCCTCCAACAGCGTGGGTGATTGATTACACATCTACCGAATTGAAGGACGATGACACAGAACTAGTTTACCAAGGCAAGTTGTGATAACGGGTGTCTTTCCTAACTGACTTATTAATCGTCGTAAGTCATGACAAGGAGTTCTCTGTGTTTGGAAATCGTCCATTCCCTCCTGGAAATTTGGGGATCAATTATTTTAAAATTAGTATTCTAGAGTCTCCTAGAGACGGGTATGCTGTTATTTAAGGGCTTGTGAAGTAGACGCTCGTGCTGATTGATCTAGTGATTGTCTGAGCATTGGATTCTGCGGTGGACATATTCTACAGACTAAGCACCCCGGATTTTATATTTTTTCATCTGCCTATTTCAGTGGTGGCTATCGCAAAAGTAGCAGTACTTATCAGTGGGAGAAATACGGCTCAATATATACAACTAACGATGTTGTGGGCTGCGGAATAGTTTGGGAAACCGAAAGCTATTTTTTCACTCTGAATGGAGCAAAGCTTGGTATGTTGACCCAGTTTTTGGGAGGGTTGAAGTACAGAAACTGAATTGTCTGTCAGCATCAATAGCTTCCAAAGACCTTAGAAGGAGGATTTATCCAGTTGTCGGCTTCAGTGGGAGTGATCGCATTCACATTAAAGCGAACTTTAGAGGCCCTTTCATGTACGATCTGGCACTGGGCGCATTGTAGCTGTATGTAAACTTCCAAAAGCAACTGTTCTGTTGTGGTGACTGACTACATGGGTAAGCATTGGTATGTTGTGGAGAAGGATTGAAGCGGGATCAAGTGTCTGGCTTAACTAGAGATGACTTCAGCAAAAATGAACTCTGGAATATGTAGTATATTTGCTATGTGTGAATTACGGATGGGATCTGATAATTCGGGGGCCCTTTTTGTAGGTACTATCCCGCAAAGTATTTCACGTGTGACTGTAATTGCAATTGTAACGACACGCCGGATCAGCACGGCTTGACACGGGTGCACTTGGTTTCGGTTGCAAATTAGTGGTCACTTGACACATGACACATATCAATAGAAACTGCAATTTCAAGCACGTATGTCATACCAGTTCTAAAAGTTATTGAGAAAGTGCATACAGACCTCCCAATGGTAGAAACCAGTTGGGTTTCCGCGGGGAAACTGCACTGCACCAACTACTTAACATTTCAAACTGCACTGCATGCTAAACAAATGCAATGAACTGGTTGACAACTGGTTCAACTGTATTTATTCGGTTGAACTATCTAACTGGTTCGAACCAATGTACAGTACTGGCATGAATTTTTCTTCGCCAGCTCTAACCCTTGCCCATGCTGTACATAGCACATTACTTTCAAACATAACTTCCTTACTCAAGGAAAGCCATGAAAATCCTGAACCTTGGGTTTTTGTTTGTTTGAATCATATTGTATTCGGCCGCTTGCGGCCATGACATAATCTAAACCTTTTCCACCACACATCCCCGGTGTGAACCTTGGGTGTCCCCTTAGTCCTCCTGGATCCAAGTCGTGCGCTGTTCTAGTCCATTCACGGAGGCGGTTCCTCCGCGGAGTACCTAGTCAGTTCACGGAGGCCCACCTTCCGTGAACGAACCGTCCGTTCACGGAGTCCGTACCCAACCTCCGTGAGCTGACTAGTTCGTTCGCAGAGTCAACAAAAAATTATAACTTGTGGGCTCGCTCTTCTCTCCGACATGCGCTTTTACATTCACAGTCATATACAAACAATTGCAGAACAAAACGGACGCAGAAAGGAAAACCGAAACGAAATAGTAAACAAAGCATAAGGTTGCTGCCTCGGAGGAGAGGACGCCTCTGCTGTGGCCGCCACTCCGCCTGGACTCTCCCGTGCTAGGCCGGACGCTCTTTACTGGATGTAGAGTCGAAAACAAAGAACTTAAAAAAACCACAATATATGCATGGTGCAGGTGGGTGGGTTGATGTTGAAAGCGCTGCTTGCCCAACCTCTGCCCCTCTGCCCCTCCGCCCCTCCTATATACACCTCTCCTCGCTCCTGAATTCCTCCTGTTGCAACTGAAGAAGGAATGGGCTGTTGAGACCTGCTCGTTGAATTGATTCTCTCGATACAGGACCAAAGTGCGTGTATATATATAATCTAAAACAAACTTTTACCAAGCAGCTTTTGCCGACACCATGCAGCTTTTTGCCGACTGTGAAAACCTTGCGATTGAGAGAAGGTTCTAGGCGGTTACTGTTGCCAACTGTGTGAACCTTAAGATCGAGAAGGTTCTGACGCTGAGAACCTCAGGGCTAAACCTTGAGTTAGTCACGTCTAGTCAATTTACCGCCAACACCTCCCGCTCTGTCTCCAACCCAAACTCAAACTGAAGCTCAAACTCAAACTCAGGGTTTACTTTCGGCCGCGGCCAGCCATCCATCAGGCCGCGCCCACTAATTCGCTTCCACTTGCCCTCAGCGAAGCTGAACCATATAGTCTATACATCATCGTGATCCCTACAATCGGATGCGTCTTGGACGTCCTGACGCAACTACAATTACACTGTGCTCTATTTCATCGTTTGAAACCGGCTCATCTTCCTCATTTCTCTCCTCATTGCCCTCCTCCTCTTTCTCTTCCTCCCCAGTGACCTATTCCTCCTCGAGAACCTCCTTATCCTTAGTATCCAATTCAGTCAAATCACTGCTATCATTGGCAGTATCTTCCGCAGATGTGGGATCTGTATGCGCGCAAGCATCTCTTTGTGTATTCGCTCGATGGCGTTTTTGATTGGGACTTGGCTCCGTTGGAGCTGATCTTGTATTTCATTCGAGATTGAAAGTACCTGATGGCACAGCAGAAGCTCCAGTATTTATTCACTGCCCACCACCATCTCGGCCACATCAGCAAAATGTAAAATGCTCCCGGAGCGTTGGTGTAATCTCCGGGAGAAATGTCATAGTTTCGGACCCTCCTGGAGAAACGGCCTAAAGTTCGAACCCTCCTGGAGCCCTCACCAACGCTCCCGGAGACTCCGGGAGAAATGGATCTAGTTTCGAACCCTCCTGGATCTTGCACCAGTTCTCCCGGAGGCTACAGAATCATGTTCCGGCGGGCGCTTGGCCTCGGTGGGTGAGTGAGCGAGAAAGTCAGGTAGATTACTCTTGGAGTCTTCAGGGAGAATTGGAAAAGCTGCGAACACTCTTGGAGCTGTAGCCAAGTTCTTTCGAAATCTTGACAGTTTTGTTCTCTATTTCTCAAGGTTTCGGCGCACCTGACCTCTGAGTTTCGGCGCTCCGAAAACTACTGCAAGGATGCTCGACGCATCTGAGATCGTGAGATCGTCATCGCTGAGATCCCCGGCGCGCCGGAGATGCTCGGCGCTCCTGAGACGCTCGGCGCTCCTGAGACGCTCCAAACTTATGATATCCCCGGTGCTCCTGAGATCCCTGGCGCTCCTGAGATGCTCGGGGCTTGTGAGATGCTCGGCGCTCCGGACATGCTCAGCCCTCGACACTCCTGAGATTTGTTGTTGTTGTTTATTCATACTGTATTTACTCTAGCTAGAGTATGACAGGACCCTTATCACCCCCGCCTCCGGGCGAGCCGGTTAGATGGCGGAGCTCCCACCTACTACCCTTCATCCCCGCTGACAAAAGAAAAGAAATGTAAATGACTGACCGCTCCTGACAAAAAGCCCCATACCGAAAGAAAAGCAAAAGATAGACACCACCGACCTCCATGCCTCACGTAGGCGGGAACTTCCCAACGTCCGTGGCCGCCAGGAAGTCCATCACCGCCTTGTCACATATCTCCATGGAAAACAGCTCAGATATCTGTACCTGCCGACATCTGCCCGCTTTCCAGCCCGTTGCCTTCCCCACCTTCTTCCAGAGCTCCCGCTGCTGGTGTTTCCACCGGCTGCAGTGGCGGAGGAGATGCTCCCGTGTCTGGGCCACCGTCCCTCCGCACCACCAGCACTTGTCGTCCTCCCGGTGTCCAAACCGTTTTAGGTAAGCTCCGGTAGGTGCATGCCCGCATTTTAGTCGGTAGAATCGTGTTGCTAATGACTTTGCGCTTGCCATTGGGATTGGTCTCTTACTGCCTGCCTTGCCCTTCAGTCTGTAGCCGAAGTGCTTACTGCATTTGTCGGCCTCCCACTGTGCCTTGGCTGCTGATCTCCCCTCGGAGATCCGTCTAGCTTTATTTGAAGCCGAGGTGTATGGCCGCTCTATTGCCGTGCTTCCATTGGCATCTCGGGCTAAGTTCGCCTGGCGGTCCGCTTCTTCGTTCCCGGCAATGCCGGAGTGCCCCGGGACCCAATGAATCTCCGTTGCGATTCCATGGGCGAGGAGGGCCCGCGCCCTTCGATTGATCCGTCTCGCTAATCGCTGTCCAGGGCCCGGCTCCAGATGTGCCGTTCGTCGAATGGCGGCTTGTGAGTCGCTGAAGATCGCTACCGTCTTCACTCCATGCCTTTGCAGTGGTTCTCTCTTCTTGATCGTCTCACCGAGCGCGAGTCCGATCGCCCACAATTCGGCATCAAAGACCTCCATGCGTCCAGTGCCTAGATAACTGCGCCGGGTCCTCCATTCGTTTCCGTGTTTACACACTGCAGCGGCTCCCACTCGGCCATCGTCAGAGCGCGATCCATCTGTCCACCACATCCAGACTCCCGCTCCAACTTTGGCTTCCCACTCCTGAGATTCTTAGCCCTCGGCACTCCTGAGATGCTCGGCGCTCCTAAATTCACGTTTGCATAGGCCTTGGATGAGGGTGAAATCTTGATGCTATTGATATCTACAATAAATATATACGGGGTTGGACGAAAACAAGGGAGATGAGAGACAACTTTCAAGCGGGCTTGGAGATAGATGACGAGATTGACACACAAGCAGGCATGGAGATGGACGACATAGATCTCAAGCGGGCTTGGAGCGAGTTTAGAGAGAGATGGATTTCGAGCGGGCATGGAGAGAGATTGATGCTGCCGAGCACGAGAAATTGTGAGAGGCGGTCGCTGAACCTGGTTGCTGAAAGCGAGGGCATGACAGAACGCGAGTAATTGGTGCGAGATCTGGCTTGGAATATGTTAACCCACGATCGGGAAGCCAAGTGGAGGACTTAACTTAGGTAGAGAGGAGAGGCTGCACATACGGTGCTCGGCAGCAAGGGAGAGTCGGTAGCTGCAGCCGGCCGCAGAGAGCGAGGGCCAGACGGAGTGCGAGTGTAATTGGTGCAAGACCTGGCTTGAGAGATGTTATCCCACGATCGCAAAGCCGAGTGAAGGACTTAACTTGGATAAGAGAGGAGTTGGTCTCCGAAATCAGGTGGAAAGATGAGGACCACAGGTATACGAGAGTGATCGATCGAGCGAGGACAGATGACAGCTGGCTCATGATGTTAACTGACTGTTGACTGGCGATGCGCAGGGGAGGAGATTAAGTCTGGTAAAGCTGGAGAGAAGATGGATGAGAACTTGAGAGCTGCAGAGAGACCAGAGTCGGACGAAAGCTCTGGAGCTTGGATTCGTGCGCGAAAAACTAGGTCTCGATCCGGTATGTTGCACCCGTCAACTCGTATAATTTGCTTGGCAAGCCGTATCTCCTGTTCTAGTCAGTTCGTGGAGGATGTTGCTCCGTGGAGTGACCGGTCAACCCATGGAGTAACTGGGCTCCATGAACTGACCGGTCACTTCATGGAGTCTACCACAACTCCGTGAACTGACCAGTCACTTCATGGAGCCATGGCTGGACAGACAAAATGACAAAATGTCGGTCTAATTAAGTCTGCGAGTATTTGTCCAATCACAAAGAGATATATATGTAACATGCAAAATACATTGCTCTTTCAATTCCCGGTCTTTGATTTACAATATCTTTAAAATTGATCGAGTGGCTTTAAAAACACACCTAAAAACCACCGAAAATTGAGGTTTTTCCAACACCATTCTATCAATATTAGAGATATGGTAAATTGGAGACCGGGAGTTGAAAGAGCGATGCATTGTAAATATTTCATGTATACATAACTTTGCGATTGGAGTAACTGTTAATTTTGGTTGAGCATAATTAGCACTGGTCAGTTCATGGATCCGTGATCTGACTGGTTCATTCGTGGAAGGTGGGACTCCATGAACTGACCAGTCACTCCACGGAGCAACAAACTCCACGAACTGACTAGAACATCTCCTAACCCAAACTCGCAGGTCGAATCCAAATCAGAGGTGCAATTTCGGCCAACCAAGCCTTATAAGGCTGAACCCATTGACTATCAAACAGATTAGACGAGAATACGAATGCAACTTACCGAATTGAGTCCTAGTTTCTCGCGTACGAATCCAAACTCTCAGGGGGCTTTCGTCCATCTTTGTCTCCTTGCAGCTCTCAAACTCTCATTCATCTTCTCTCTCTTTCCTTCTCGTCCCTTCTCTCAACCTCGTCCCATCCAGCTTTTCTAGAGTTAAGTTCCCCCCCTGAGCATCGCCATTAACATCATGAGCCACCACTAGAGTCAGCTCTGATCCGTCTTGGCTCGATCGATCACTCTCGCATACCGTGTGGTACTCGTCTCTGCAGCCGGCTTCAGAGACCGACTCCTCTCTTATCCAAGTTAAGTCCTCCACTCGGCTTTGCGATCATGGAATAACATCTCTCTCGCACTCCGTCTGGCCCTCGCTCTCTGCAGCCGGATGCAGCTACCGACTCTCCCTCCCATGCGAGCACCGTATGTGCAGCCGAGCACCGTACCCAAGTTAAGTCCTCCACTCGGCTTTGCGATGGTGGGATAACATCTCTCAAGCCACAGGTCTTGCACCAATTACACTCGCACTCCGTCTGGCCTGCAGCCGGCTGCAGCTACCGACTCTCCCTCCCATGCGAGCACCGTATGTGCAGCCGAACACCGTACGTGCAGCCTCTCCTCTCTACCCAAGTTAAGTCCTCCACTCGGCTTCGTGACTGTTCGTTAACATCTTCCAAGCCAGATCTCGCACCAATTACTCTCGTTCTGTCTTCTCTCTCACAATTACTCGTGCTCGGCAGCCTTAATCCCGCTCTATATCCATCTTGTCCAACTCTCTTTAAACTCGCTCCAAGCCCGCTTGAGATCCATCATGTCCCTCTCTCTCTATTCCCACCGGAGATCCATGTTAATCTCTCCAAGCCCGCTCTCTCCAAGCCCGCTCTCTCCAAGCCCACTGGAGATCCGTCATCTCTCCCCAAGCCCATCTTATCTCCCTCTTTGTATTCGTCCATGCGTGTATATACTGTAGATAGTTAGATATCAATAGAAACTACAATTTCATGCACCTATGTCCCCATACCAGTGCTACTCAAGCACGTTGGTGGTTGCGCTCGAGCACAAACTAGGTTTTCATGATCTCCAAAATCATTTACCAGTGCTCCCAGAGGCTCCAGAACCATGCACCGGCGCTCCCGGAGATTCCAGAACCTTACACTGGCGCTCCCGGAGGCTCCAGAACCTTACACTGGCGCTCCCGGAGGCTCCAGAACCTTGCACCGGTGCTCCCGGAGATTCCAGAACGTTGCACCGGTGCTCCCGGAGACTCCAGAACCTTACACTGGCGCTCCCGGAGGCTCCACGACCTTGCACCGGTGCTCCCGGAGGCTCCAGAACCTCGCACCTGCGCTCCCGGAGGCTCCAGAACCTTACACAGGCCCTCCCGGAGGCTCCCGGAGGCTCCAGGAGCGCCCTCCCATGCTCCAGGAGCCTCCGAAACCTTGCACTTACTCCGAACTACTCCGAACTACTCCGACCACTCCCGGAGCCTCCGGGAGCCTCCGGGAGCAAGAATTACATTTTGCTGATGCATGGCAATGAAGTGTGCACTCGGCATTTGCTTTGAAACACTTGCAACAAACAGTAGTACAGTTGCCTTTACACCTTGAATGTACTCAATTGCGCTGCGCTGAACATACGCGGTTGCGCTGATTGAATTCAGCTGGATAGAGCTAACAGAGTGTACATACATGCCAGTGCGTGTACATACATCCGTGTAGAGTAGATTATTTGAAAAATTTGACAGACTCCGTGAACTGACTAGGTACTCCGCGGAGGAGCCGCCTCCGTGAATGGACTAAAACATGCCTCAACCCCCTCCCTCAGCCCCAAAATCTTTCCCACCTCCGTATCCCTAAGGAACTTCAGTACCGCCTTGACCACCTTATCTGTGTCAAACACCTGCAACATAGGGACCTTCATTCTCTCTTTCCAACCACACTTCTTTTTCAATCTCCTCCAAAGGTCATCCTGCTGCCGTTTCCACTTTTTGCACCACTTAAACACGTGGTCCCTTGTTTATCATTTGTGACCACACCACCAGCACTCCTGACTTTCATTTTTTCCAATGCGTTCCAGAAACACTCCAGTGAGGGCATGTCTCACCTTCAACTGAAAGTACCTTTCCGCAATTTTCTTTTTGGCTTCACCCAACAGCGCATGCATCCTCCTCTTTTTGTTCATCCTATAAACCGTCTTGTTGCTGTTGAACTTGGCCTTCCACCATGATTCTGTTTCCTGCCACTTAGCCTCTGTGACTCTCTGCTGCACTCTGGCTATTGACTGCCCTTTAAACTTTTCTCTCAGCTCCAGTACTTCCCCAGCTTTGTTCTCCACTGCTGCCTTCACTGCCTCGTCTGCCTTTTCATTACCTTCAACTCCCTGGTGTGACAGGACCCACCTGTACTCCACCTGAGGCCCAGTCCTGCTAACATGATGTTGAGGTTTACACTGCTGATCGCCATTGCTCGTCCTGGTCCTGTTTGCATACGTTGCACTCTTTGGATAGCCATCGTTGAATCTGAGAAGATGGTAATGCTCTCTGTCTCCTTCTTTTCACTGATGTCGACTGCATTTTGTAAGGCCCTCAGAATGGTGTAAACTTCGGCATCAAACACTTCCTTCTCTCTTCCTAGGAAGCTTTTCTCCTCCTTCCACTATTCTTGCTCCGCCCATACCACCGCGCTACCCACTTTTCCATTCTCCACTCTTGATCCATCAGTCCTCAGAATGAGCCCTTCCTCACTAGTATGCGCATACTTAAGAGCCTCCTTCTTGTCCAATATCAAAACCCTTGCATCAGCCTTGAGATCGAATTCTGGCAGGGTGTTTTGCTCCCCCCTTCGTTCTATCCCAATCGACTTTCTCAGCCTTACTGCCAGCTTGCTATTTCCCACCATGCATTCTCCTCCTCCTTTTCTGTCTGGCATCTCCGCTAATCGTTTTGCAACTGAACCTTGGATGAATATCTTGAGATCACACAGAGAAGCCATTGTGAACATACATTGCAAATCAACCAGTTTTTGTTTGTTTTAATCATACTGTATTCACTCTATTTCAGTGTTCGCAAGCAGTCAGATCGACCGGCCGGTCATCTGCAGATACGTAGACCGGTCAGATAAGATGTCAATTTCTGACACCGGGCTTGGCATAGACCGGTGGCGGCTTCTTGGTGCATATCTGCAGAGCCGGAAGATATCTGCCTTGGCATAATTAGCTGTAGATATCTAGCGATAACCATAGAGCCGGACGATAACTACAGATACCCATGGATATTTGCAGATGTCTGAAGATAATTGATTATCAATTATCTTCAGACATCTGCAAATACAATTATTGATTGCTATTGGTAAACTGTCGAAGTCTCTTCGGTTTCAAAATACCCCTACTGAAGTGGTAAATGACTTGATTACCTTCTGGTCTGAACGGCAAGACTCACCTAGGTAGCGTCAACTGGCTCGAATGGCTCTCACTGCATTCAATTCCTGCCATGTCTACTGAGGTGGAAAGGTTGTTCAACAGTGCAAAAACCCACATCTCAGACCGAACAAACCGCCTGGGTGATAATCTGATAGCAGCGGTAGAATGTTTGAAGTCATGGGAAAGGGCAGGCTGGGGGGAAATTGAGGAAGTTCATCTGGATGAGGCCCTACTGCATGAATTGGAGAAGCCTGTGAATAAAGAGTAGGATCATGGGATCAGAAATGTGTTGTTTCTTCTTTATAATGATCTGTGTATTTACTCCCATTAGTAATATATCTGCACACCGGCCAGATTCAGCTCCATAGATTCATAGACCGGCCAGATCATAAATTTCAAAGCCACCCTTAGCATAGACCGGCCCGGTCGAAGCCCATATCTGACCGGACTGACCCGTTGAGAACACTGCTCGATTTAGAGTATGAGAGACCCCTAATCCACGACGCCTCCGAGCAAGTCGGCTAGATGGCAAAGCTCCGTAACTGCTACCCGTCGTCCCCTCTGACAAAAGAAAGCAAGAGTAAAAAGTAAAAAGATTGATAAAAACATATGAACCGAAAAGAAAGACCACCGAACCAACGCCCCATGCCGAACCTCACTCCTTTACTCGCTTGGGCGGGAACTTCCCGATGTCAGTAGCCTCCAGGAAGTCCATCACCGCTTGGTCGCACTTCTCCATGGAAAACATCTCAGAGACCTGCACGTGTCAGCATCTACCCGCTTTCCATCCCATTGCCTTCCCCACAGCTTTCCAGAGTGCTTTCAGTTGGTTTTTCCACTGGCTGCAGTGGCGAAAGAGATGCTCCCGTATCTGGGACACTGTCCCTCCCCACCACCAGCATTTGTCATCGTCTTGGTGTCCGAAGCATTTCAGGTATACTCCTGTGGGTGTAAGCCCGGACTCTAACTGATAGAATCTGGTTGCCAAAGACTTTACGCTTGTTATTGGGATGAGTCTCTTACTTCCGGCCTTGCCCTTCCGCCTGTACCCGAAGTACTTGCTGCATTTGTCTGCCTCCCACTGTGCCTTCGCCACTGATCATCCCTTTGAGATCCGTCTGGCTCTATTTGCGGCCGAAGTGTATGTTCACTCACGTACTGTGCATCCTTGGTCATTTCGTGCCATGTTCGCCTGGCGGTCGGCCTGTTCATTTCCAGAGATGCCTGAGTGCCCAGAGACCCAGTGGATCACAACTTCGATGCCATGGCCACGGAGGGCCCTGGCATGCTCGTTGATCGCTCCTGCTAGCTGCAGCCCAGGCCCTGGGTCCAAGTGCACCGTCTGTCTGATAGCTGCCAGTGAATCCCTGAAAATTGCCAATATTGTGACTCCGTGTGCCTCCAATTCCTTTGCTCTTGCAATGGACTTTCGAAGTGCGATTTCGATTGCCCATAGCACTGGGTTGAACATCTCCATTCTTCCCGTGCCAACAGTGAAGGCAACGGTTCGAACCAGTCCCGGTGCGGGGGTGAACCAGTTCAAGTGGTGCGGTTCGACAGGTGAATCGGTTTGAACCATACAACGCCAGGTTCGAACCATTACTGAACTGGTTCGAACCAGTTCCAGGCCAGTTCAGCCAAGGCTTGTGTAGTCATACATCCAGGAATGGTTTTTAACTCTGAGTAGGCACTCGAAGCAGTCTTGAAGTGTTGTACATGCACTGAAATGCCGGTGACTACGAAACAGATTTGTCACCAGTGCGAAGCAGCTTGCATTTCAGCCTCTGAACCACTTAGAGGAGGATTATATCAAGCTAAATGTTACAAGGAATCGAACTGGTTTGAACCAGTCCCGAGCCAGTTCCTCCAACATAGCGAACTAGTTCCATGTGGTGCGGTTCGTACCCCTGAACTGGTACTGAACTGCACCGTGAACCGTCGGTCCGAACCGGTTTCCTGCAGAACCGTTGCCTTCACTGCGTGCCAAGGTAGCTGTGGAAGACTGACCAGCCATCTCCATTTAGACACCCCGCTGCGGCTCCCACTCTCCCATCATCCGTTCGAGATCCGTCTGTCCACCACATCCAGACACCAGATTCAGCTTTTCCTTCCTTATCTATCGCCCATCGTTTAGCGGCTCTCTTAGCTGTGACATTATTGTCCAGTATTATAGTCTTGACCACTGGCTCCTCCATAGGGTTCGGCCAGCGCATTGTCCCTGCTGTCCGGCCACAAATCAACCAGTGTGTTGCATAAATAGATCTGACCGATGATGTAACTGATGATGTAACCGATGATGTAACCGATGAAGGAGCTGACTAAACACCACTCTCTTGTATATTGTTCGAGCTTTTTTCTTCTTTCTGTCTTTACCATAGTACATATCTTAATCTATACACTCGGTTCTCCCCGCCCATTATTGCAACATGGTTGCTATGCAAGTTGCGAGTGCCTAACTATATATGAGGCTACAGTGTGACTCAGATCATTAGCAATCTCTCTCCAGTCCATTCTAACAGCTTCACTGGCCATCTGGAAACTTGTAAACCTTTCAGGCAAAATCTTGTGTCAGCAAGAAGCAGCATGCAGAGATATGGTGAGTGGTGAAAAATTATTGAGAAGATAGGTACAGGGTTCTCAACCGTCCCGTCCGACGGCCGGGGACGGTAGTGCCGTCCGACATCATTGCCGGACGGACGGGACGGCGTCAAGGTCGTCCGTCCCGTCCTTACTCAAGACGGACGGAATATCGACCGTCATCCACCGTCATCGGGCGGTTACTGTATATCTTTACACGTGACATCGTGGGTGTAGCAGGGCTTAATCTTTGGAGCAACAGAGTCTGACATGGTACGCATGGAGATGATGCTCACGGATCTTGCATCGCGGTCAGAGTAATCATTCCGTTTTACATATAAGTTTTGTTATGTACACTAAGATCCATGGATATCGGTGGATGACCACCGGGGACGGCTCTTCTCCGTCCCCGGCCGTCCTTTCCGTCCGTCCCCGTCCTGCCTCAAAAAGACGGCACCGTTTCCGTCCTACCCTCGGACGGACGGCATGACACCGCCCCGTCCCGTCCTGAGTAGTTCCCGGACGGTCGGGACGGTTGAATTCACTGGATAGGTAATAGGTAGCATAACCATCGAGAAGTGGAATTAGTAATAGGTGGCAAACTAACTCACCGCAGTGAACCAGTGGATTTTAAACTTACAAACTGCACTACACTGCACTGCGAGCCTCCACCAACTGCACTGCACTGCCAAGAACTAACTACATACCGCACTGGTTAACTCTTTACAAGCAATGCACTGGTTCAACCGTTGCAAGGTCTGAATGCATACATGCAAGAATACAAGAAATTGTGAGAATTGCGATCAACGACTGTTCACTCAAGCATCAACTAGTTTTTTATGATGACTCAATCGCCATATATTTTCTGATATTATTTTGTAAATCGAAAAATCATACACAAATGTACGGTAGACGCACATAAGCGAAGACAAGCGAAGATGTTCTAGTCAGTTCGTGGAATTTGTTGCTCCGTGGAGTGACTGGTCAGTTCATGGAGTCCCACCTTCCACGAATGAACCAGTCAGATCACGGATCCATGAACTGACCAGTGCTAATTATGCTCAACCAAAATTAAAAGTTACTCCAATCGCAAAGTTGTGTATACATGAAATATTTATAATTCATCGCTCTTTCAACTCTCGGTCCCCAATTTACCATATCTCTAATATTGATAGAATAGTGGTGGAAAAACATCAATTTTCGGCGGTTTTTAGGTGTGTTTTTAAAGCCGCTCTATCAATTTTAAAGATATTGTAACTCAAAGACCGGGAATTGAAAGAGCAATGTATTGTGCATGTTACATATATATATCTCTTTGTGATTGGACAAATATTCGCAGACTTAATTAGACCGACATTGTGTCATTTTTGTCTGTCCAGCCATGGCTCCATGAAGTGACTGGTCAGTTCACGGAATTGTGGTAGACTCCATGAAGTGACCGGTCAGTTCATGGAGCCCAGTTATTCCATGGGTTGACCGGTCACTCCACGGAGCAACATCCTCCACGAACTGACTAGAACAGAAGATAATATATAGGTGGTGGAGCAGTAACAGGCTAACAACCAAAATATCCCATGTTCTAGTCCAGTCATGGAGGGGACTCTATCCGGACAGTCCCTGGTAACTGTTCCCGGCGGTTAATTTAGTAGAGGAAGCGCCTTATAATGCCAACACACAACAAAAATAATCAAATATTTACCATTAATGGTGTAAGAGGAACAGGCGACAATATAAGTTCCATTCAGAGCAAATTTAGCCCAAATGATGGATGTCAGTATCGGAATCCCGATGACCGCCAGACCGCAGTTAGGCGGATGAAGTACAACACCTGCCAAACTGCGACCAAACTTCATGATAATATCAATCTACAAAACCAATAAGCTGTAATGACCGACCTATTTTCACGATGATTTGCTGACAAAGTTTGTAGTGCCACCGCGGCGCATTTGCCTCTTGAAGCCTGGGACTAATGACCGCCGGGGTAGGCTCCGATGGCCGCCGGTATCGAATATCGCTTGGAAATTCTTGGTGTAGGGCATCAATCACTTCAATTTACTGTAACTCTTTCTATCACTAGTATTGAAGAGAGTTTTTAACATTTTCCTAAAACTCTGTGCGCTTCCTTTTCTAAATTAGCCGCCGGGAACAGTTACCAGGGACTGTCCGGATAGAGTCCCTCATGGAGGATGTCCCTCCGCAGAGAGACCGGTCCAGTCACGAAGTCCCACCCTCCGTGACTGGACTGGTTCATTCGCGGAGCATACATACAATGTGCTAATTACACTCAACTTCTTGGTGCAACTACAATTACACTATGCTCCATATCCTGACTTGAAACCAGCTCTTCCTCGTTGCCCTCTTCCTGTACATCGTCCTCTTCCTCTTCCTCTTCCTCCACATCCTTGTACTCCTCGAAACCCTCTCCTTCCTCAATATCCAGTTCTGTCAAATCACTTTCGTCATTTCCTCTGCGCTCTTGTTAATATCATCAACAGAAGTGCAGCATGTTGGCGCTGTTGCCTCTCCTTGTGTATTTTCTCAAAGTCGCTTTTGATTGTGACTGGGCCTACTAGGTGGTGTTGTCTTCCGTTTAAGATTGAAAGTACCAGATGGCACTGCAGAAACACCATTGTTTGTTTATTGAACTCCATCATTTCGGCCATGGCAACGAAGTGTGCACTCCACCTTCGCTTTGAAACACTTGCAGCGAATTGCATCGCGAAACTCGACCATACATCGAAATTTTCTGAAAGTGCCACGTGCTTTCAGGCATTCGGCTGCTTTCCACATACTTCCGCTGTGAAGGCTCTTTCGCGGCCTTTCAGGCTTGCAGATTTCACTTCTTTTTGTGTCCTTCGCTGCGGTGGCCCTTTCGTTGCGGTGGCTCTTTCGCTGCAGTGACTCTTTCGCTGCAGAACCTCGGGGCCGCCACCTGAGACATCATCGAGTGACGTCAAATGATCCCGGGCTAAACTCCGAGTGACGTCAGACGACTACTGTCAACATTGCGGATTCTGTAAGGCTTAGCATAATTTGCATATTATATCACTAGCACTGATCAGATAATGATCCTGTAGCTATTCTCCTAAAATCCGATGTGACAACCTATAATGTGCGTAGGTCTATATCCCATCCAAGACTAGTACCAATTAATAGCTTGTATGCCATATATACTGTGATAGCATTCCCAGCTCATTCCATTCACAATTAGTAACGAAATGGGGGGTTGTTGTTGTTGTTTATTCATACTGTATTTACTCTAGCTAGAGTATGACAGGACCCTGAACACCTCCGCCTCCGGGCGAGCCGGTTAGGTGGCGGAGCTCCCACCCACTACCCTTCATCCCCGCTGACAAAAGAAATGTACGAAATGGGGGGTAGAAGGTAGGCAAATCTGCCGGCTTCGTAGACTCTTATTCACATTTGCAACTTTCTCAGTTTTGGTCCGATTAATTTGATTTGATATTGGTATGTAGCTCTGAGAGTTTTCTATCAGACTACAGTTTCTGATCTTTACACTGGTTATTGAGTAATGCGTGATCTTAAAAAAGACCGGGGATTTCTTAATGCAGTTGCAGCTGTGCCCCCTCTCTACATCAACACTGATGCTGTTGAGAGCAATCGAGTACACAGAGGGGTTGATTAACTATTGAACAAAATGATTGTCTGAAGAACTAACTACGGAAGAAATCTATGCTTTATATACTCAAGGAAAGCCATGAAAATCCTGGACCTCAGCTGAAGAACCATCGTGAACATACATTACAAATCCACCAGCTGTTACATTGTATGTACAAATAGATGCTTGATTGTGATGATATCTATGTCGAAGTCTGTGGTCTATATATAGCCTGCTATATAGTCTAGAACTCTCATGATTATGCACCTTTGCATATCCTCGTATTATCATACACGTCTCAGGTTCTCATACAAGCCATGATCATTCAAGATCTCATACACGATGTATATATGCAACACGAGCTGTTGCAATAATGAGGGGAGAACCGTGTGTGTAGATTAAGATACTAAGTGTAAAGAGAGAAAGAAGGAGAAAGACTCCAGATATATAGTACAGGAGAGCAGTGTGCCTTATGCCCTACCATCAGCCGGCTTACAGTCAGCTACGTCATCGGTCAGATCTATTTATGCAACACGAGCGGCTATGCAAGTGGCGAGTGACTAATCATGTATGAGTCTATACTGTGACTCAGACCATTAGCAACCACTCTCCAGTCCATTCTAGCAGCTTCGCTGGTCGTCTAGAAACTTACAGGCCTTTCGGGCAAAATCCTGTGTCAACAGATACGGTTTTGCACAGATTTCCGACCCATTTTCATTCAACTATTTCTATTTCTATCACAATTGCTATAATACCCATCTCATTCACATGGCTTTAATCAGCAAAAGCCGTCGCAAATACAATTGTATCATCTCAGTTCAAGGTATGATTAGATTATATACATTAGATTCGATGGGAATCCAGGTGTTAGTAAGCCAAGGTTTGTTTTGGTTTGTTTGAATCATATTGTATTCACCCTGAAGGGGTGCCCAGTGTCGTTACCTAACCGGCCATCCTCGAAGGACATGACATAATCCATTTTTCTCCTGGCACTTCTCCAGTGTAACCGTCAGGTGTCCCTTCTAGTTTCTTAAAGCAAACCAGTTCCAACCAAAGCCGGGCACAAGGCCACAGCACCCCAGTCTTCCCTGCATCCCAGTCGTGTCTCCTTCTCCCCATTTCCGCCAAACAACAAGAAAAACAAAAGAAAATAAAAAGAAACCTTTCCCCCTCCACTCCGTGCGTTCAACTCGCCTCAAGACTGTCCGTTCCATCAGGATCGCTCCGTTGCGTTGTGTCCATTAGTAGTTAGTGGGGTCGCTTAAGCCGGACGTTCGTACATTATAGTGGGGTTCAGGTGAGTGTGTGCGTGTCGTAGGGGGTGCACAGTGTTGATCATGTCGCGATAACTATATCAAAAACTGGCGTAAAATGTTTAAAAGAAGGCGAGTGGCCCTAGAAGAGGGACTACTATTCGAGGTCCATACTGAGTAGTGTTGGGTGGTTGTCGCGGTCTAAGATACACTCGAATACGAGGGGTGAACAAGCGGACACACACGGGAGGGGAGAATAAAGCCAAAGTAAAACCGCAACCCCACCCAAAAGAGGGGAAGTCTTGGCAAACCAGGCGGTGAGGTGTGTTGTCGAAGGTGTGTGTGTAGTACGCCAAGGTGCGTACCTTATCTGATGTTCGAAGCTTGCCCTCACAAAATGGTCATGCTCAGAGATTATGAATCTACTGAGCCGTTTTCTAGCTGCGGCCAATATTGCCTATTGTAGCGGGACACTCGTAAGTGCACGGAGACGTGTACACCGGGAGTGCTCCAGTCAAGTGCACATGGGTGAAATATTAGTTTTAGCATGCGCAACTATACGCTAGGTTGATCTCGGGTTAGGGTTTGTGGCTTTGCTGGAACTTGCAAAATGCTTAGGCGGTTCATTCTTGGTGGATACTGCTGATAGAGTGTTGCCGGAGCCGGCAGTTTCGAGAGACTTCCCTCACCATATACCAATGTTGGAGCCGATGGCCAACGCATATTCCAAATAGTATTGGGCACCATTAGACAATATTCTTTTTCACCAATATGCAATCATTTAAAAATTGTAACTTCAGTCAACTATGATTCAAAACAAGAGAAACCTAAAGACGAATAAACTAAAACATGAACAAATGAATATAATCCCCTCTGTTACGCTCAAACTACCAACCCATCATTTGGTCCTGCACCGCCCGGTTTCCCATCTGTAGGACTCCACATGGGTTCGTAATCGTGGTACTGGGAGAGCTGCGAGTTATCTTGCGGGTGGTCTACTGTGCCCTTCATGATGAAGATCTTCGTCTTTGGCAAGTTTCCAATGTCAATCGGGTTACCAGGTACCTATCGTACACGCCCGTTATCAGTCACTCTCCCACTTTAAGCTTGGCCGTGCATGTTGAAGACAATAGAATTTCACTTCTACTCACCTCGGTGACCTTCCACTTCAGATTGTTCACCAGATAAGTCTCCACATGATCGGGCAGTAGCGTTTCCAGACCTTTTCGAGCTAGATCTTTGGCGTGCCGTAGGAGTACATTCGTGAGCGGAACCTGTGCCGTAGAGAGCGTGCCCCGGGATTTTTGTTTCTTGCAGTTATCGCAACCAGGTATGTCACTGCCATTTATCTCGAGTCTGCTGCTAAAGGTGTACACGCTGCCAATGTGGTTGTGGTGTTTCGAAAGGGGGACTACCTCGTCGTCTGCGTCACCGAGGAAGAAATGGATTGTGTAGGCTTTTCCGTTGAGGGCGTAGCTAGAGGATTAAATGTTTAGTTCAGGAGGCAAGGCAGAAGGAGAGGGTGTTATTGAAGAAATTTATCGTACCGGTCGTAGATAATGTTGATTATGTAGTCGTTTTTGTGGCCATCGATATTGCCGGGCCGATCTCTTTCCTTATTGCTGTAACGTTCGTTTAGGTGTCTTTTGAGATGAGAAAGATAGCTGTCTCGGTCCAGCTGACCAGTTGCGTGCAACACATGCAGCGGCGGCATCAGCGTGTCATATTGGTAACCCAGCGCCTTCCAGTCTCTGATCATGTTAGAGTTGTAGGTGGTTCCTATGGTATCAATATGAAATGGTTGGAGAGCGTCGGTCGGTTGTGGGTCGTCGGGTAGAGGTTGGTCGAACCATTTATCGGGGTTTAGTGTCTGCCAGATGGCAATCTGACGATCGACGTTGCTGGGTGATGTTAATTGCGGAGTACGGCTCGTGGTTAAGAAGGACTCACCAATGATGGAGCCAGAATATTGGGTCAAAGGCTGCTACCGGAGGGTCACACATATGACCGGCACCGAGATTGTCCATATCGTATCCACCCGTGAAGTTCTAATTTAAGAAACAAATTATTCAGTCAAGGATGTTGTCTGGAATTGCAACGGTAACACTTACGTGGATATTGTTATGAACGAACTCAAGCGACATGTAATCCGAACCCGGCGTTGTTTTGTGATATACTGTTGAGGCGAAAGCTTCATACGAGGAGAAGTAGCCAGGGGTAAACAATCTGTAAACAGCATCTCGGATGGATCCCGGGTTGCCTTCATACCATTGTGGGTGTTGCATTGCGTCGTTGGAGTCCTTCCAATTTTGCACGCCGTTTATCCAGCTTTTTGTCGGATCCGCTGTTAATATGCCATATTTGCTTGTCGCTATGCATTGATCCCACTGATGCAGTGAGAATATGTCTAGTTAATTGGATATACACAGGAACATACAGGAAGGTCTCCATCCGCAGCGATGGCATATTTCCCCATTGATATATCTCCCATCGGTTTTCCATTGGGATTTGTGAACTTCCAAAGTGGATTATCCACCGTCGCCTTCCCGAGATTAGGCAATACGATGTCCACCTTTTCCAAGGTGGTAAGTTCCGGCACACCAAAGTCCTTTATATAGGGTTGATCTGCGGCCCAATCCCAGTAAGGAAGACGCCAGTGTTGTGCAGCGGATTTCCAGAGTTCTTTTTCGCTGTCGGGTACGATGGTCTTGATGATATCCAGCATGATCTCATACAGACGTTGCTGCGGAAATTGGTATCAGTCAGTATTGACTTAATAAACACAACGGGAAACATTGTTTACCTCGAATAACAAGACGTATGGTCGATGCCAAGTCGGAAATGTCACCATGTTATGGTTGCAGTAAGAGCCATTCCCTGGGGCTCCGTCCCATGTTACGGGAGGCTCTCCGTGGATACCTGTATTGGGTCACTATCACGAACTTCGTCACGAAAGTCTAGTTTCACAAGGCAACATACCTGCAACCCCGAAGTAGGACAACTTGTCTTGGAAATCCATTTTCTCGAAGGCGGTCAAGGCTTGGATGAATAGAGACACCTGAATAGCGTTGTCGATATTTGAATACCAGGCGGTGATTTCTTGCCGCACAGGGATAGGTTCTGAAGGATTCGGAAGGGGGATACCCGTGATTGCGTAGGTTGGCTCAGACATGATGAATTGAAGTGTGTCAGACTGAATGGATGATTGGGATAATCAGTGCAAGGAATGAAAGTCAAATGGAGTTAAAGAACTGTAGAGATGGGTGACAAGAATGTCAAACGCGGATCAAGCATAAGTTCTTATAGTTTTCAGCTCAGCTTCTAGCATCGAATTAGGAGAAATCTTTTATTATACTATGCCTTGCATGGTGTGTACTTTTAAATACCAGGATATGCTGGAGAAATTCTGTCGTACCGAATTTAATCCCTCAGAACTTACCCTAAATGTACAATTCTAATAAAGACCACTATGTAATATAGAAGAGTATCAATGTTTTTTTTTGAAGCTCAAAAGTTAGCGACTAGAATCGATGTGTGCATTTATGGCTACCCACTGCACTATACGGTTTTAAATCAGGAAAAATCATAGACCCTGTATCTAAATTCTAATCCCAAATACTCTATAGGCTCACCTTCTGGCTCAAGTTGTTTCCAAGTGTTGCTGGAGGTACCGTTGGTTATCATCACCATATCCGTGCAACTGAACTACATTAATTTTCATCGCGGAAAAAGCGGCACAACTTAATAATAATAGATGTTCTAGTCAGTTCGTGGAGGATGTTGCTCCGTGGAGTGACCGGTCAACCCATGGAATAACTGGGCTCCATGAACTGACCGGTCACTTCATGGAGTCTACCACAATTCCGTGAACTGACCAGTCACTTCATGGAGCCATGGCTGGACAGACAAAAATGACACAATGTCGGTCTAATTAAGTCTGCGAATATTTGTCCAATCACAAAGAGATATATATATGTAACATGCACAATACATTGCTCTTTCAATTCCCGGTCTTTGAGTTACAATATCTTTAAAATTGATAAAGCGGCTTTAAAAACACACCTAAAAACCGCCGAAAATTGATGTTTTTCCACCACCATTCTATCAATATTAGAGATATGGTAAATTGGAGACCGGGATTTGAAAGAGCGATGAATTATAAATATTTCATGTATACACCACTTTGCGATTGGAGTAACTTTTAATTTTGGTTGAGCATAATTAGCACTGGTCAGTTCATGGATCCGTGATCTGACTGGTTCATTCGTGGAAGGTGGGACTCCATGAACTGACCAGTCACTCCACGGAGCAACAAATTCCACGAACTGACTAGAACAATAGATAAGATTGTATACGGTTTTACGCTCCCTGTTGACCATGGTATGGCAGATATTCTCAAATTGCACCAATAACTAGTTATGGAAGCGGCACCGTCAGCCTTACACGTGCATCGATATCCTTCCCCCACCCATGCCTACGTTAACATCCACTTATCAGAAACCTCCGGAGTTTCTTACTGACAAGTTCAGCTCCTGAATGCGTGAACCATTGTTTTCAAATGTCTGGTGTGTTGCACCGTGTTTTGTTTCTGTGATTATGACCGCAGTAGGATTTGCCGCTCCAATCATGTGGTCACACCGAAAGCGTGGCTTACCCGACTGATCTACAGCAGAAGGTTGCCGGATGCTATTGAGCAGCTGATATCACTATCCGTCTAGACCGATGGAACTGGTGTAATAAGGCTCTGTTGCACGGCATATTTTAAAATACCATACCATACCAATAACAATTACCCCGCTGCAAAACATCTTGCAGTTTGGGTATCATGTGTGTATTCGGCAACAATCGACGCTGCAGCTCTAGAAGGACTCATACTACAATTTTGGAAGACGTTCCTCCAGCGATTTGTACCTATTAAGTTAGGCAATGCACTAGGGTGAAGAGCTAGGTCTATTCTTTACGATTGGGAGCTTCAGCTGCAAAGAAACGATGCTGGAAGCTGGTTAACCAATCTCACGAACTCATTGAGAAAACCTATATCTCACTGACCGCGCGGCCTGCGGCACACGTGCATGGGTAATCAGAAGTGTGTAACTGTGGGCTGATTCCTGATGTACACTTGAGTGGTCGCACAAACATGACCCTAATTGGCACATGAACTCAATAAATAACAGTTTCTAGAAAAAAATAACGATTTAAGAAGGAAGGAATGGTAAACCAGAGATAACATCAAGAGCCTTTTCCAGAGCTGAAATGATTTGTGTATAGTGATTATTGGATGGATGATATCAAAGTCATGTTTTCACGTGTTCACCCAAATTTATTCTACGATTGAACAGAGTCTATTTCTCATCGGATAGATCGGGATGCGGGATAGTCTGTCATCCGGCTTTTGGTCGCTGGCAACCGCACAAAGCCTACCAAGCCATCTGACAGACGTCACAAGATGCGGGATGGGTGGGTAAAATGCACGCGGTACTGCTGACGTGCATAGCCGTAGAGCAATACAGCAGACGTGCCGAACTCATCTTCGATGCGGCTACAGCATGGCATGCAGCTTGCCAGAAGAGTGTAGGGCTGAAATAGAGCTGAAACGTTGGATGCAGCTGACAATGTGGTCAGAAAACAAAAACGCCTATCCTAAATAATAGATATGACAGTTGCAGTTTTGCTGGATACCAGAAGGTGCGAGTATAGACACGATTTTTTTGCTGGGAAAGTGAGGGGACTGGTGGGTGCAGGGTCGGTCCATTCAAGTGCGAAGGGTTTGTGGCGATTTACAACCCTCTCAACCGTTCTAACGCATTTGAATCATTTGAGAAATGGGAACAGTTTTAAAATACGATGCGCAGAGGCTCATAAGCTTTTGAACCGACCCAAATGATGCTCGTCAAGGCGCGTATGAAGAAAAGGTGACACTTGCACAGAATAGATTAACTGTTGTGTACGTGACTTGGAGCGCGCCAAGCACTGCACTAACATACAAAAGGCATGACACGTCATGCAAGAAGTGATTCCCGTACTCAATAATCGCCTCAACAGAAAGAAGTCCACGGGAGTGTTGGGCGGAAAGACAGTGTGCTGGGCGAAACATAGATTAAGCTTGAAGGCGAACCATCGTCGTCGTAGTGATAGTGATCAATACCGGTAGTACAAATTCCAGTGAGTTAAGATTTGGAGAGATGAGAAGGTTGTTCGATGGGACGTGTAGAGGGTGTAAAATGTGAAAATGTGTGTGGTTGAATTCGATGTTCGAGACTGGAATAGAGTGTCGTTGTGGAGTAGAAGTGTCGATGTTCAGCTAGGAGCTGTATCTAATCGCGACAACCATGCACTATGATTCACGAAGAATGATTCCTCTACGCACGTTGGTAATACCACACCTTGTTTTGACATTGCAACACACCCTCATGCCTAACCCATCAAATACGGGATCGACAACCATGGCCGAACAATTTCTAATAAGTTGTCTACAACAGTCTACGATCGGATCCGTTTTCTGAGAACTGACCTGACGTCTCCACTGTGGTTATGGGTCACCACAGACTCGCTCAACACCCCCAATACCCCATAGCCTCACACGGCAATTCAATGTCGGGGTTCTCTCACCCGACGAGTATAATTTCATATCGCAAGTAACTCATAGTGAATGCTGTTCAAGATTCACCGCACTGGGGTTGGAATCTAGAAATCCCAATTTTTCAAGCATTTGCACAGCATGATGGGAATATTGAGAGACTTGAGTTGAGATAACCCCACTTTTGTAAAGTACGTACCCCACCTGCCGGATTTTGACATTTGATTCGGGTACCAAGCTGCAGGGAATCCCAGATGACCAGGGTATGGCCAGGGATAACCCCGCTTTTGTGGCGCCCCACCTGACAGATCAAGCCGTGCAAGGATTATACGGCAAAGGTCAACAGGTTGGTTGGGAGCACGAATGGCTGCCTGAGAATCTGCCAACACCAATGAGCGAAATCTCGAGGGCCGCTTCACCCGCACCAGACGCACATACTTCGCTCGGATTAACAGCCAAGTCAGTTAAACTTCGGACCAACTTTTGGCCCCAGGTGTCTCCAACCGCTTCAATGAGTCGATGTTATGCAGTCCGAACGAAGCATTCTCATTGGCTGGCTAGCAGTGAGAACTAAGGTGCTCAAGTTAAAATCCCACAATACCCAAACTCATTGAGCTCAATTATGTCTTAACAGTTTCACTTTGATCGCGAAATGTGCTATAGGTGAAATAAGTATAACTATGTGTACTTTCACCTCTCATCTCCGATTCATTAAAGCCAGATATTCATTGAGCGGTGTTTCCCTCGCTGCATGCGTGACGGATACTCCTGGATGCAGACGCTGAGCTGCAAGCTCGATCTCAGCCCCTCGGGCGAAATGATGGGCTTTTCATGAGCTTAGCTGACCGGATGATAACACATCCGGTAGGACACAAGGATACTGTCGTTTATGCATCTTTCTGACCGGGGGCGGCCGTCTGAATATGACTTGTTCCTATGAAATACAAACTGCACTCCATACTGAGCCATACAGAAACTTACCGTTCAAGCGCATGGATTGGTCAACTGCTCTCAAAATGCGCCCTTTGTCTCGTACAGTTGCTGGCGCAGCATGTGCCCTGTGGCACATGGCCAACTGGCTCATCGTTTCATGGCCAATAGCAGTTATGATTAGTTAAAGATTACCCAGTGACACAAGAGGATTAACCGGCACCATAAAAAGAAAGTAACCCCGCTCGCTGTTGAATATTTTGAGACATCACAACACCCACAGGCGAACTGTGCATTTACTCTTGACCAGTGGCATCACAGTTACAGTGTAGACTCATACATGATTCGGACAGAACGACAGAGTAGACCACGATGGACCCGGTGTTGAGTTTGCGGAACTACGGCAGAGGCAGACAAGGTTATGGAATCGATATACGGACCAGTGTTCGCAAGCGGTCAGATCGACCGGCCGGTCATCTGCAGATACATAGACCGGTCAGATAAGATGTCAATTTCTGACACCGGCCTTGGCATAGACAGGTGGCGGCTTCTTGGTGCATATCTGCAGAGCCGGAAGATATCTGCCTTGGCATAATTATCTGTAGATATCTAGCGTAAACATAGAGCCGGACGGTAACTACAGATACCCAGGGATATTTGCAGATGTCTGAGGATAATTGGTTGCCATTGGTAAACTGCCGAAGTTTCTTGTGAGTTCTAGAGGTCTCTAGAAGCTGCCACTATACTTCTTCACGAGATATGACTCATATAATTTGTCATACACACTTGGTTGTCGCCACTC
>WHVE01000905.1:0-46324 GCA_015178995.1 Trichophaea hybrida | reverse complement strand
TTTGTCAAGGTTTGATTCGGTTGGTTGTTCATGGAGGTATTGCCAGACCATTTGTGAGGCATGGGAGAGTGTATTGAGAGTTTTTGGGAATAAATCCCAATCTGTCTTATTCCAGTTGTATCTTATCGTGTTGGAGTCAGTGGTAACAAGTTCAGATTCTGGCAAGATATCAAAACGTATTGTTGCATGGTCTGAACCAGTTGATGCGTTGTCATCCACGGCCCAATTTGTAATCGAGTCATGGATGGCTTGTGAGGTAAAGGCTAAGTTGATAATAGAGGTTCCTTTGCCATTTCGGTAGTAGTATGTTGGGGTGTCTGGTTCATTGAGGAGGGAAAAGTTATTGGTTTCCATGATCTGAACAAGTTCGTCGGCGCGTTTGGGGTGTTTTGATTTGTGAATTCCACCATGTATGATGGGCATTCATATCACCAGCAATAATGCATCGTTCAGGCAATGGGATTTTGGTGAAGCTTCTTGGAATGGTGTAGAGATTAGATACGCCTTCATGTTCATTGTAAATATTGAAGACTGTGATTGTGCAATTGAGGGGGTTGATATGTCGAGGACTTGAATATCAGGATCCTGGCTGATGTCGTATGTGGGGAGCATTTGATATAAGGGTTGTTTTTGGCCACATAGGCAATTGTCCTATTGTGTTTTCTTAAGTTTTTAGGTGGTATCAGTAGCTTCAAATCCAGGGTGTGTTGTAATGAATGTATTGTCTGGGTTGAATCCAGGTTCTTGGAGTAAAAGAAGGTCGGCCGTTCCAACTGCAAAGTCAAGAAGGGTATTGATGACTAAGGAGGAACGGTTGCAGTTGTGTTGTATAATTCGAATTTTGGTGGGTGAATAGGAAGGTTGTTTAGGCATGGGTGATGGTCGGGTGGTCTTTCATGAACTTGGCTCGTACCTCAGTACCTATGGCAGTAATTGTTGGGCATTTAGAATCGTTGGCCCGGTGATTACCCTTGCAGTTGATGCATTGGATAACATCATGGACACACTGATTGCCTATGCTGGGACATGATCCGCATGAGTGGGAGGTGGTGGTGTGAGGTTCTGCACATATATTGCAGATAGCTGATTGTTTGCATCGTAGGTAGGAATGGCCATATTGTTGGCAGTTAGTACATTGGTCGGTTGGTCGGGATGCCACATATCGGTCGGCTTTACGGGTCCTGCCATCAACTTGTACTCCATGGTCTTGAATAAGTTTTGCTTCATCTTCAGTACGGACTGTGATAACCATGGTGGTGGCCTTTTTGTGTGGTCGTGTTTCTGGCTTCGTAAGAGATCGTGGTACAGTAGTAAGCTTGATATGATTATTGTTCATCTCAATATCTTCTTTCAATAATTTCATTCCTGTTTCACATCAGGAAACATTGTAATGTCAATGGAGTGAACCATCATTCAGATCCAAGTTTCTTGCTTTTTGTGATTTTGTGCGGTTGTGTCGACTGAACGAACTGTTTCTTCAATAGCAGCCTTGTGGGCCAGTACCAATTCCACACGGCAGGCGTCTGCTGTCAGGAGGACAAGATTGTGCTTATAGTTGGCAGAAACATATCCAATATTGGCCAAAGGGTCTGCATGGCAGCATTGGAGGGTGGCGTTGATGGCGAGCTCCAGTTGTGTAAGATTGGCAGTTACCGGTTGATCACTGTGTCGGGCAATCACTAGTGTGTGTTGTTTTTTGGAGAGAGGATGGGGATTCAGAGTACACCCATTGTTTTCTTTTGGTGGCTCTTTCTTTGCGCATGCAGATGCAATTGCTGACCACTGTATGGGTTTGGGGGAAGTCCCTTCCGGGATGGCTGGAGTTAGTAGATCTGGTGGTGCTGGTGGTACATCTTCCTTTGAAGCTTGGATTTGTACAAGGTATTCAACTCGTTGTCCAAGGGTTGCAATGGTATTGAGGGCAATTTCGTGTTTGGTTTCCATTGAGGCTAAGCGGGTTGCCAGTTTTCGGTTTTGGGTCGTGAGACGTTTGTTGATTTTGAGAATATCCTTGTGGAGTGGTTCAAAGATGGCTTTGAATACCTGACGAATCCTATCTTCATCATCGTCATTTGGATTCAGCAGGTTGGCGGATGGGTCCTGAAAGTCTTCATCTTCAGAATCGTCATCATCGGCAGAACATTCGTCATTGGCCTCAGTATCCTCTGGGGCATCTTCAAGTTCGAGATCTGCATCATCAGGGTTTCTGAGATGGCCTTGGTTGGTTGGTTGTTGAGGTGGGAAGGATGGTTGTAGTTGTTCAGAGGGTGTCCTGGGATGGACATTGCCAATGGCCATGCGGGTGCTTGAACGTGTACAAGGGGCATTCAGTGGTGGGTATGGTGAGGTAGCCGGCAGTCGGCGACAACTTCCTTGCTTGCCTTTTCTTCCTCGTTTGGATATGTGGCCCGTAAGGGTAGTATGTGATACAGCTGGGGCATCAATTGCGGAAAGAGGGTCTGAACTGGGGTTTGGGTACAGGTGCATTCCATAAGTACTGGAAGTGCCAGGTGGAGGAGGTGGTGGTATAGGGCAGACATTTAGGACTTGTAAGGGTTTGCTGGGTACTAAATATGTTAAAGATAGAAAAATTTTCTGAGTATTTTTGAATAGTAATAAATCCGACGTTTCAATGTTGATATAAGTGGCCTCGGTACCACCCATTCCCTGAGGGGGTTAGAGCTTCACCTCTTTTGTCCTAGCAAGGTGTTGTAGCCTTGAACTAGAGCCTTTTACCTCCTCACAGCAGATACAGAGACACCCGTAGCGACAAGAAGACCTCTGTGAGGCCTGCTATGTGATGGGGCTGTAAAACCACTGCAAGAAAGGAAGTGCAACTTAACTCTGGAGGATCCACCCAAAGACTCAGGGGGTCAATGGCGGCAAAGTAGCCGGACGTTGTCGCCTACACCCTGGTAGGTCTGCTGGGCCCCGGTGGCCAATATGTTTCAAAGGGGAGAGGTGGGAAAATGCGAAAATATGAAAATCAACCGTTGTGAATTCAATTTTTGTCCGATTCAGTTGTGCTTTCGGCAGGATAAACCTGTGTGTGTGTGCAATTGGTGTTCTCAAGGGCTTTCAGAACGGATGAGAATTCGTGGAATAACGATGGAATTCGAAATCGTGTTTTTGACTTCGAGGATTTTTGGCCCAGGCAGTGTGGGGCTTGTAGGCAGGTGTCGGTGGTTCGTTCTAAGGGCTTCTTGGGCCGCTGAATTGATTGCCGTTGTCTGTTTTTGATTTGGAGTTGATTCCACTGAGATAGAGGGGGGGTAGGAGCAAAAAAGCGACTTTTCGAAGATTTTGTGTAACTAATGCAAATGTTAAGCTTTTGGTCTGAAATTAAAACCTGAGCCTCGTCTATATGTGCTTTCGATGCTCCCAAAGTTTGAAGTCGATTGGATAAGAATTGGTTGTGTAGATGATCGGTGGGGGCCCTTTTGCAGGGGGCTGCAGGGGGGGGGAAAAGAGGGGTAAGAGGCCCAGTTTTCCCCCCAGCAACAATAAAGGTCCTGGAAGAGAGATGCCCTATCGTAGGGGGGGTAATTGGGGGTTAGGAATCGATTGCACGTGTCTGCTTGGCGATAGCTGTGCTGGTTGTTGACTTATTTTCGAAAAACGGTTTTGCTGGTGTGGTTATCGCTTACCAGCTGCTGCTCTTCTTAATACAGAGTCCTGCTCTGTCTCTCCACTGCCGCTTCTGCTTCCGCAACCCTCTGTGTTGCTGCTGCTGTTTCACTCTGCACAAATTCCTCAATCCACTTCTCCTGTGCTTCCTTGCTCCCAAAGTTTGATCAGGTCAGAGCTCAGCTGCACGCCTTCTTTCGGAACAGAGACTGCACAGAGCGCTAAGCCCTCGGACCCGTTCTGCTTCGACACCAGTCTTGCATTGGTTCGCTTTATGATGTCCTGTGGTTGCGCGTATAGTTGATTTGCCGTAATTTCCCGCCGGGAGTGCCGAAAAGTATTGTTCAGGAGTCTGAACCATAATCATTGCTCTGGGGTGTGGTTTGTGTGAACATTGTTTGTGGAGGAGATGTTGGAAGTCGGACGGAGGTGGAAAGGTGGGTCTTTATGGTTATATTTATACTTCCAAAATACTCCTACAGGCGGGCGCTATGACTGCAACAGTGTGGAAACATGCTCAACCTTAATCCAACATCCGTTCAACTTGGCTGCAGACACTGTTGCACATGACATGGCTTCAGTTTTAATGGCTATTACACCGAACATACAACCACCAGTTTCTATCTCAGAGGTTTCACATTGCCAGCCGTTCAGCTATATGTATTATTAAAAGCCAACAATTAGCACTGTTAGAAACAGACCAACATTCCTGCGATTCTGCAGTCTTCCACAGCAGGGTCCATCGTGAAATACTACATTGCGATAATGTATATGTTGACAGTTGAAAACTAAGATTCAATTTGATATTTGCATCAATTTTTATATATCATTCTGGTTCTTCCTCTTCTCCAAACTCAAATTCTTCTCTCTTCACTTACCATATTCCCAAGCAATTGCTCAGCCACAAGCAACTGCTTTGAGCAGTCAATTGGAGAATTTATCCTCGCCAACGCCCACCTCCACATCGAATACAAGTGTTTAAAGCCCAATTCTCAAACTTCACACCCAGAATCCTCCCCGAACTGCAGCCGATATTGCAACAAGAAATATGCATGAGTACGAAATGTTGAAAATTGTATGCAAAACTGGAGCGCAGAAACACAGGGAAAACCATGCACTAGGATGTATGATACCTAATCTGTAAGAACGACATTCAACTGATCAGATATAATTAGCTGCGATTCTTTCGGAACTACATGAACAGTTCCACCACAGCCAAAAAGGCAAACCTCCGTTGTCTACCAAGGCATTCGTTCAAACAGTCCATGAGATTGAACACCATGATGTCATTCACTCCAGAGCTTTTGAAGACGATTTTTCTGACAAACAACCTCGAGAGTGGACACCAGCATCTTTAAAAGCATCAGAGGAGGCCACGGAGGAATATATGATTGAAGTAACTGCTTTTTCTAATGTTCAATTTTAGTTACTGCAACTGAATTTTAGTAGGTTTTTAACATGTCCGCAACAATGGCCAGGCAAGGTGGGCATGTACCGCTTGAGCAAGCGGACATGTGCAACGCGCTCAACATGGTTAATATGGCCAAACATGGCATATTGCATGCCGCAATCGAAGAAACGAAGAATTTGATTAAAAAGCCTCCAGCAGAGATTCGAGAAGAAAAGAGAAGGGATGTTGAGTTGCCAGGCCATGAGAGTGTGAAGGCGGTCATTGAAAAGCATCCATCCATGATCTGAGAAAATTACATGAATGGCTGCCTTCGTTGCCATAACAAGATTGCTCGAAATCCTGCTACTCACTGGAGGTGCAAAGGCACGAAGCCTGGGACCACCACAGTACCAACAGTGTCAGCAGCACCAGTAGTATCCGCAACCCCTGGACTATCTGCAGCCCAAGCAGCACAACCTAGTCCCAAAAGAGTGCTTCATCTCAGCCTTTTGAATGAATTTACCCCACTGGATGATTCAGAAGACAAAGACGATTCTAATTATGATGGCTCCAGTACTGTTGACAGCATCGAGAATATGTCATGTATGCACTCCCCCCTGTCACATGAATAATGACTAATCATTATTTCAAAGAGAACGACAGTGATGATGAAGATATTACCAATGAAGGGGAATAGGCCAGTGGGTTCATTGGGCATACTTAAATAATTTTGATATTTGATTTATTATTGAGTTTCTGCTGTCAAAATGAGCAATATAATGGTGAATAAAATGGATATGAATCTGTGAAGTGAGTTATAATAATGCTTCCATGCGATCTCGGAGAGTGAGTATCAGCAATTAATAAATCGCAGTATATCAGTATCGCACAATATTGGTTACTTCAAAAAGAATGAATGCTTGCCTTTACGCATGAATATGCTGTAAATGCGTGACCATACATGTAGGCTACAAGTTTGAAAGTGAGCGTCAACAGAGCGTCAACAATTTTTTGTGGTACAACATCTCTAGTGTATCAGATTGTGTGAGCTCTAGGAGTATAATTGCAGTTTGGACTGCCTTTATTGACAAATCAATTTTGACTGATGCACTCGAGCAACCAAGCTTGGACGAAGTAAATCACCATTAATCTGTATCGCACGGCATATTCATATTGAATATGCATCACAGCCCACCATTACAATGAAATCAATTGTTTCTGCACAATTAAACGCATGGACTGCAGGAGTGAAAGTGAGCGTCAACGGAGCATCCACAATATTTGATCACACAACATCTCTAGTGCGTCAGATTGAGTGCAATCCATGAGTGTAATTGCAGTTATTACTGCCTTTATCGACAAATCAATTGTTACTGACGCACGCGGGCAACCACGCTTGGAGGAATTGAATCATGATTAATCTGTATCGAACGGCATATTCTCATTGAATATACATGAAAGCCCGCCATTACAATCACATCTATTGTTTTTGCACAACAAAATGTGTAGACTGCAGAAGTAAAAGTGAGCGTCAATGGAGCGTCAACAATTTTTGGTTGCACAACATCTCTAGTGTGTCAGATTCTGTGAGCACCAGGAGTATAATTGCAGTTTTGACTGCCTTTATCGACGAATCAGTTTTTACTGATGCACCCGAGCAACCAAGCTTGGAGGAATTAAATCACCCCTAATCCGTATCGCACGGCATATTCTAATTGAATATGTACGACGGCCTGTCGTTATGATTATATTTATTAATTTTACATAATTAGATACGTAGACTGTAGGACTAAAGGTGAGTGTCAACAATTTTGGTGGCACAACATCTCTAGCGCGTCAGATTGAATGAGCTCTATGTGTTTAATTGCAGTTTTGACTACCTTTATTGATAAATCAATTTTTACTGATGCACTCGAGCAATCAAACTTGGAGGAATTAAATCACCATTAATCTGAATCGCACAGCATATTCGGATTGAATGAGCATAAAAGCCCACCGTTACAATCATATCTATTGTATTTGCACAATAAGAAACGTAGACTGCAGGACTAAAAGTCAGCGTCAATGGAGCGTCAACAATTTTTGGTCGCACAATACCTTTAGCATGATGGATTTAATATATTTCGTTGATGTTTTCGAAATTTTGACTGCTTTTATCGATGAAATAGTTCGTAATGATGCATCCATACTACCTCCGAAAGTGAGTATCAGCAATTATTAAATCGTGATTTATCAGTATTGCAAAATAGATCCTAATCCAATATAGCATATTGTCATTTTTTTTAATTGAATATACAACCTGCACGCGACCATACATATAGGCTACAGGACTGATATTGAGCATCAATGGAACGTCAACAGATCGCTGAAAAACAGCGCAGAACTTAAGTTATATTTCAATATCATATTTTTTGAAGATCCTTTGACAGTTTTTAAATACACAACAGCAACTAATAACCCAATCGAGATCACCTGTCATTGATTTTGGAGTACGAGCACAGTTTCCTAAGTAATAAACATATCCCAATATTATATTTTATCATATACAATGAAAAATCGGGCAGAAAGTGTGAAATATTATTGAACAATTAAATTTATATCTCTATAGACGTATGTGCAATGCTTTCCATTCGCCAAATACGCCAGAACCCATTTTTAGAACCCGGAGGTTGAACCTGGCGGGTCTAACCAGACCTGGTAAAACTTGCAGGTTGGCCGGTTTGGTTCTGGGTTTGGAAGCGCACATTATGACCGGTTCGGGTTTGGTCCGGTTCGAGACCCAGACCGCGGGTCCAGTCCGGTTCCAAATCTGGACTGCAGCCAGGTTACCCGGAACTGTTGCTAACACTATATATAGAAGATCCCATTGGGCAGCTACATGATTTAAGGGTGTTTGCTCAACTTGACCTGCCCAGTGGTTACCACTGGTTGTATGAGGACCCCACTGACAGATACAAGACAGCGTTAATTGTTCTGAACAGCTTCTATAAATGGGTGGTGATTCCATTTGGTTTGACTAATAAACCATTAGTATTTATGTATGCTATACATTATATTATGGGCTCCATACAAGAAGTTTGCCATTGTATATCTGAATGACATACATATTGTGTCTTGCAGCTTGGCCAAATTCAAAATCCATGTCAACACTATCTTGCTGGCAATTAGGGCAGCATATTTTCAATTGAATGAACAATATTGCGTTGTTGGAGATATTGACACATTGTTCATTAGATTCAAGGTCGATTTGAGTAGAATCCATATTGAAGACAGTCAGATTGAAGTTATGAATGACTGGCAAGTACTGGCAGTATACAATCCTGAGCACAACTACATTTTCTGCCTAGACATATCAGACATGGCAATTGGACACATCCTGGTTCCAAAGCAATCTTGCGGATGGGAGGACCAGCTGGAAACAATCTGTTCGACTGATTCTCTAAAAAATTGAATTATATCAAAACATACTGTATAGCTTATCGGAGTGAGTCATTGGTAACCCGCATCAATGTAATCGACTGAGATCTTGACCTTAGCTATCGACATGCATCAGAATATATGGACCATGTATTACTGCAGTATATTTTGAGCCAGCAGCAGCTTTCTAGCCAGTAATCATAACACTAGAATAATCTATTGGAAATTCACAGTTGAATCCAGTACTTCCCAGGAGTGGCTGATCATATACTGGTTGCATTGGAAAGATTTCACCCTGCAGTTTCAGCAATCCATGCAGCGACCATCGGCAGAAATACCATGAAACTTCAGATCATGAACGCAGCAGAATGGAAGCAAGAGGTGTATAAGCTAATAATGTAAAATATATACATCAGTCCAATTGCCAATGATTTACATACGGAAGCAAAGATAACCAATGAGATGAAAATAGTAGTAGTGATGTTTCTGGGTTACCCAGCCACGGTCCAGGTCAGAACTGAAACAGAGGAAACAAGTTTGGTTGTGGAATCAGAAATTCATATGCAGTGATGGTTTCAAACCTCGACCGTAGCCCCCAGTCCACTTCTGGAACCGCCAACAAATCAAACTGCCCAATCACATGCAGTTCTGCCCCGGAACCAAACTGAAACACACCAGATTGTGGCAGGTTTCACCTGCAGTAGAGCCTTATTTTTCATCGGCCCCAATAATGACAGTTTTGCTTCTCTAATTAAGTATTTGAGTTGTGATTAGATTGCAACATGCTATATACATAGATTATGCAGATTTAGACGCTCATCTATGTCCCGCTTTCCGATTTGCAATAGAATTAGTATTGATTGGGTTGCTGTGAAATAAAGCCTAAAATACAGCCAAAATTGACTGTTTGTCACAGTGACTCAACAAATACAAATCGTATCACAAATCGCAAAGCATGAAGCTCAAGGGCATCAACAACCACATGATCAACATATACACTATGTCACGATCCAATCAGAACTCTATTACTGAATTGGAGCGATAATTTCCCAGGTAGAACCAGTTGAAACCCAACAGATTCAGTTTGGTTCCGGGTTCCCAACCAGAACTTAGTCATAGTTTGGGTATAGTATGGTTCCAGCACCAAAACAGAGGCTTTGGTTCGGATTCAGTACTGTTTTAATACCTGGACCAGGGGCCCTGATTGGGTTCTGGCATCAGAACTGATCTGAACATGGAATTTGAGACTGTTTTTAACACTAGGCAGGGAATCAGGAATCTCAGCATTTAAAAGTAAAGTACCATCCAAATAGGATGGTGTGAGCAAGACTGTTCTGACTTGATTGTGGCCTTCATTTTTGCAGGGATGCTGTGGTACTTTGTATTCAATTGAACATACAGAGTGATGTTATCATTGAAGCTCATAACTTTCCACTTGGTGCTGAACACCAAGAAGTCAAAAAGATGGCAACAGCTATTGTATCACTGATATATTGGTCTAATCTAATACTGCCCATGCCGGACTGGATTTCAGATTGCAACATTTGCCACCTTATCAAGTATTCTAATTAACTCCCATAGAGCTTGGTATAACCACTGCCAATTGCAAAGACATGGACTTCAAAGATCAATATTGATTTCATTTCTAAATTACCATACATGGCCAGAGACAGCTACAGCTGAAGAATTATAATTTCAATCCACTAACCAAGAGTGTGCAATGCACAGCCACCTGAGAAAATGTTACACCTAGCAAGTACGCAGCGGGGTCATATACAATCACCCACTATGTCCCTGATTGGATGTCATTGGTTATCCCTCGTCTTGGATGCCAGAGCCAATCATTTCAGATGGCTAGCGAACCAACACCCACACCATCGATAAGCAACGACAGCTAGTTGATGGTCGCGGTCAGGACTGCTCCGAATCGCCAATGACAATGAATTAGCTGGCAATCAGCTGAATGGTATCGGCCAAAAAGCTGACAACACACAGACAGCCAGCAAACAACTGAATGGTGGCAGCCAAAAACCGATGACTGCCAGAGGCCAAAGAATACTTGCCGACTCAAAACAGCAAATCTGCCCTGTATCGAGAGAGGTCTATTCATCTGGAGGTCACCGGATCGAAATGATACCACTGGTCCGGAGATACAAGCCCGGGGGCTTGATGTTACGAAGGATACCGATCATGTGATCATAATCCAATGACAATACAGACGATGGACAATCAAGAGATGGAGGACTGTGGAAGTTGTGAATGAGCTGGGATTTGTTTGAAGGAGGACCGAAGGCAGTCATCATGCAGGAGCTCTAGAAAAACGCGTAGATAGAAGTATTTGTTAGAAGCGAAAATGAAGGTATGAAGACCTTGGGTTCTTTGAGGGTAGAAAGCAATCACAAACCTTCCCAGCAAGGAGAACGAGCCTTGAAAATATGGGCATTGGAGAAAGTCTGTTCTTTTCGTTCAGAATGTTTTAGTCATTTCCCCATCCCAAGTGAAGCTTCTAACGTACATTCAAAGCAGTCCCAAATTATGTAGCAATACTTTTTGTCCCGGTAAACCTGGAGTGATGCTCTTGGTGTTACAATATATTGTTAGCAAAGAAATGCTTCCGAGGAAAGTATTCTGTCTACCCACATACATCAAGCGACCTTGATGCCATACGACTCCAACTGCAACTGTCTAGTCAACTTCTTCGATTTAGCTGGAATCCTATTGCAGTATGCACAACCAGAACCTCTCAACTGTTTTGATAGCATCAATGCTATCCTGAACAAAACAGCAGAACCTCTCGAAGATTACTTTTGGGATGTATCTGATACACCATATCCGTGGAACCTCCGCTAGGCAGAAGCAGCCACACAATGAGGAGGTCTACATATCAAAGATCCAGTTTTTGCTGATCATTGGACTAGATACCTATTTATGTATTTATTTATTTATTCATCATACAGCATGCAACCCGCAGGCTATGGCCGGTGAGGTACAAACAAATGACATTGAAAAAGAACAACAAATGAAACTGAACACAGGAAAAACGAAAAACCCCTGGCTAGGTAGCACCACTCCACAGTCTCCTATCACCCCTGCTCAGGTTACAAAGAAATTTGCAATAAATCATAGCGGTTTGAAACACGCTTCATACAATAATAAAATATCTGTCAGTCTTATTCGGCTTGGTCCAGCATATCATACAGGTTCTCCCCCTGGAGTTTACCCTTCCCCTCCCTTCCCCATTCTCATATACTCCTCCTCTCAACTCTCTGCTTCCCCTTCCTCATCATTATCATCCTCCCCATCATCCCCTCTACTCTCACTCCGATGTTTCTCTACCATATCGTTGACAGTGCCCTGGCCGGCAATTCGGATGTTACCCTGCCCAATGTGTTCATCATTACGGAATTTGCCTAGGTTCTATCTTCAAGTTGCAATATGTGTGTCGTGCAGAAAATGTCGCAAAGGTTGCATTGCTTTATCTGTATAAAGAAGATGCTTCCAGAGATATCAAGGGTGTACCACTCCAATCTCCACCCGCATCGTTTGTCGTTCGCGTTGGTATAAGGGGCATCATGGAAGAAGATGTTCTGGTGACTGGGGACCTCCATAGCGACATGGGCAGTGAATGGAGTCAACACAATTAGTGGGAATTTTGTATAGATAACTGCGGAAGTATCCATGTCCGGTTCATAGTTGGGTAACAGTGGAGGCAAACTGACGGTTGCCACTTGCAACAATATTGTCTGTTTTGGTACGGAATATTCCGATGTAGTACTTTCCTTTCGTGGGATGTCGCATCCACCAAACCCCCCATTCCTGCATTTTTGCTGCTCGGGTTACCCTCTTGAGGTATGATAAGGAGGTGTTATAGTCGGTAGGTGGTTTTTCCAGAGTGGTCTTTTTTGCCAACTTATCGGCAAGTACATTTCCAGGTATATCTGTATGGCCAGGAATCCATTGTACTGTGATAGTAGTTTTGAGTGCATGGAGGTTATTGGCGATGTTGGAGAGTGCCAGGGAAGTGGACTGTCCAGGGGCGGGTTTGAGGGTATTGAGACGTCATATGGCAGCTTGATTGTCTGTGAAAATCCATATATGTCTTTTGGTAAGGTTATTACGTTGACAGATCTGAAAGCATTTCTGTGCAACTTTAAGAATACCAAGTAATTCAGCATGATAAACTTCCTGTTGATGGCCCATTGGATAGATTGCTTCAATGACTTCTTCTCCTGTCATTTCAACCACAGTTCCTGCACCAATGTTTTCGTTCAACATAGATCCATCTGAATAACAAACAATATTGCGGTCATCTTGTTTCAACATTGCATACTGGGCTTCGTGGGCTTTGGCTTGCTCTTCCTTTGAACGAATGATTAATTTGCGTTTTGACTCCACTTTCAATCCACAGTGGACAGGCTGTGGTTGAATAGGTTTCATTTTCCGAGCTGTTGGAAATCCATCAACTGAGGGTCGATAAGGTTTGGATAAGACGTGTTTCAAATTTGCGGTTATTATGTTGCATACTGTCCCATGAAATCCAGGGTCCGGTTGTGTTACTAGACTCTGGGGTTTCATGAAATGGAGGGACAGTCAATGGACAACGTTGCCGGATTGGATGCATTTCGGGAAACGTAAGTATTCGAATTGCATATTTTCTTCGCATGTGATTAAGTCGAACAGATACTGGTGGCAGGGCTGCTTCATGGTGTAGCGCTATTGTTGGGGATGTACAGAAGGCTCCAAGGATGTACCGAAGTGCCATATTTTGAACTGTTTCATATTTCTGTTAATATGTTGCTTGCTCCATCCACCAAACTTCAGCTCGGAAGTCGCAGACAGGTACAACACACGCATTGTATAGTTGGCGGACTGCACTGGGTATTAGTTCTGATTCTGTATTGGCTAGTCATTTAAGGGCTCCAAGGGCTCTTTTGCCACTCGCGGCCTTCAGCATAACATGGTGTTTGAAGTTGATTTTTCTGTCAAACCATATACCAATCCACCTTACCACATCTGGGCCAATGCCTTTTGTGCCGGAGGAAATGGTAGTGCCATTGGGTAGGGTAATCTTTTCGTCCTTAGTGGTATCACCGTTTCATTTATTGTGGAAGTGCATCACTTTGACTTTGAGTTATCAAATCGTACTGCATTGTTTTCTGCCCATTTGAAAGCTGTCCGTGCAGCCGCCTCGAGGCATCTTGCATTATAGGCTTTTCATTTGCTTCGAACGACAATTGCAACATCATCAATATAGCTTGCAGTCCAGGAGCTGGGGTAATGGGTTGGGAGTTCATAGAAGAGAGGACTGAGATAGAGGAGGAAGAGAATTGGGGATGCAGGTGATCCCTGAGGGATTCCAGTCCGGTCAGGGCTGAGGTCATCGTTTTGTCCATCAAATTCCAGTGCTGTTGTACAGACAGATGAAAACTGGTCGACCCATAATTGAGTTGCGGTCGGGTAGCCCAGCACAACCAGAACCTCTCAACTTTTTCGATAGCATCAACTCTATCCTCAACAAAACAGCAGAACCTCTCAAAGATTACTTTTGGGATGTACCAGATACACTGTATCCATGGAACCTCCGCTGGGCAGATGCAGCCACACAAGGAGGAGGTCTACGTATCAAAGATCCAGTTTTTGCTGATCATTGGACTAGATACAAGGGCTTGCATGTCAATTGCAAAGAGCAGAACATGTGTTATTGCGAGCACAACTGCGGAGGAATTCGCAAACCAATCGGCAGTGCAGTAGCTACTCTATTGATCATTGGCACAGCAATTTACCATTGGAATTGGTGAATGAATTTGGACAAAATTCCACCCCCATTTTGTTATCCATGCCCACATCACTGATCTTTCATCACATATGCCTCTCACCCAGACCTCAACCCGTCGGTACAACTGCAGCAACAATTTGGAACTCGATTCCTCATCTTTCACACCACCCCTGCTGAGCAATTTTTTGTTGTTCTATAATGGTTGGGTCAGATACCAGCATGGCGGACGCCTACATGGTGGTTAGAAGGGATAATGCGTTGATTCTATCCAGCGATAAGGATGAGCAGGTGACACAATACCAGTCCATCACAAGGATTGATATTCCGGACTGGGTTATTGAGCTTTTTGATAGAATCAAAGGGCACCGGGGACGAATGGATGCCCTTATACAGGAAGGAATGGAGGAAAATTTCGAAATTGAAATCGCCCTCCCAGGATTGGCAAAGCTTATGAAGGCCTCATCATTAGACAAAACGGGATATACGATGCCATGAATCTGGGAGTAGAAAAGATGGCAAGGGCTCACCATGAGAAGCATTCCAATACAGGTATCTAATCCCAAGTGTTTGCGGCTAACATTCAAGCAGCATTTGTTCTGATAAACGCCCAATCTACTCATGACGATGAAGAGCTGCAGTTAGCCCTCAGTGAGCAAATCCAACACTTTGAAAAAGCCTGGGGAAGCCTTTCAACTCTGCTCAATAATAGGGAACAAGTCCAACAATGCATTGCCCTCCAAGTGCATACCCAATCTAAGGAGCTGGCGGATGATCAGAAAAAAGCCCAAGAGGATGGCAAATCGATGTCTGGGCTATACGCCATGTCTCGACAGGAAGCAAAAAAGATACAAAAGGAAGCACAGAAAAAGACAGACAACACAGAGTGGGAGAGGAAGGCAGCAGAGCAAAAAAAAAACAAAAACTTTGAGCAGAAATTCAAAGATTTCACCAGAGCTTTGCCGAAAAAGCTCTCAGATATGAGAACAAAGAAATCAGTATGCCCACTGGCCCGGTCAGTATTGACACCAAAGGAAGGGGATACCAAGCCTGTTGAGCAGGGATTCCGCCTTCAATATACCATAAGTGATGGAGTTGAAGTGTGGGTCAAAGAAGCTGTGACTCCAGAACCAAATGGTAATGGAGATGGTGCAAGAATCTTTGGAGGAGACCCCGAGGGGACTCTGAGTCTTCTAGCTCCAGCTCAAAAAGCTCCAGCTCAGTTGATAGTAGAGACGATGCTCTCCTACCACTTGGACCACGAGCAAGAACAGATTATAGAGAATCATCTTCGGTACCACCACACACACCACCTCAGCCAAGAACTCCAAATCCAAACAAGAAGCAAAAAATTCAACTTCCCTACAAGTTCAAGGGAGACCAACCAGACAAGTTCGAGTCCTACTGCAATTGGATTACAGTAGTGGATCACTATGTCAGACACTTGAAGGATGATTATAATAATGACGATGATAAAATCATCATTGTTGGAACTATCCTGAAAGAGAAAGCTTTGGGCTGGTTCAACAACCGATGAACACAGCTTAGGAAGCATTTTCAAGTTGACATATAGTCCGCATTCACCAGTGGTATAGGGGAACAATTCATCGACCCAGAGGGAGAAACAGAATGCCTCCAACAAATGAATGAATTGCAGTACAAGAGAGACATTTAGGACTGTATTATTAAGATGGAGGACTTGAACTACCATGTCTGCTTATCTGGGATCGCATGGCATCAGCCTCTAAACAGTGGACTCAACAAACGAATGAAGCATCAAATATTCATTTCAAAAATTACTCCAGACAACAACATGGAATATGAATTACTGCTCAAGCAAGTCGGCCGCGCATATGAGAGACCCCTACAAGAACAGCACCAGGACAACAATCACAAACCCAAAGACAAAAAGAACATTAAGATGAAGCGTGAGAATGATGCTGGTGATGAGGGGAATCAAGGAAAGAAGAACTTTGAGAAAGGTTCTGACTCCAAGAAACCTCAAACAGAGAAGCAGGGTCCAAAGCCAGTCGATACAGAGGAAGGCAAACCCCTGAAAGGCATTCCAGAATCGTTGCTGGAAGTACGAGCAGAGCGCAACGAGTGCAAGTGCTGCAGTTCTTCAGAGCATCAATAGGTATTCTGTAAAAATGCCCTCATGATCCTCTCCAGTAAGAAGAAGAAGAAGAATAAAAAGCCTAAGGTGGAAACACCAGAAGTAACCACCTCTTCGTCAAAGGTCAAGTCCAGGAGTCTGGCGATGCAAATTACAAAACTGGTAGCAGCCTCAAGGACTCAAGTGCGGTATGAGGTTGACTCCAATGGTATGGAGATTAACGGATGAAATGGGTTTCTTTTGTCTTTCCTTTGTTCTATGGGATTGTGGTCATTCCTAGGGGTTTTTTGAAGTACAGACACCTTCAGTTTTGGTATTTATGGATATAGATATTCATATTTCTTTGGGGTACCATGGGTACAGACATCTGTGTCCCTTTGGGATTTTCAATGGGGTTTTACCAATGCGATCATTGGTATCATAGCTTTCGATATTCAATATACATTCTTATCTGCTGTTTTAGAAAGGGTACCTAAGGATGAGTTCGCCAATCGAAATATGCTGGTCATATGGTATCCAAGGTTGAGAAGTGTCAAACAATCACTATCGAATGTGATCATACTCATTTGAACCTGATTCACCTATTCATCAACCATGACCCTTTGCGGCCAGAGCTGTGTCGAAAGGCAGTTCACCATGGTTGTCAACCAAAAGATCGAAAACGCAAGTCTGCGGCCACTGCACCTCAGCCTGGACTCAAGCAGTCCAAACAATTACTACCTGAACCTGAAACCGGTTCAAGACCCATGATACGCTTATTCGCAAGCTTTCGAGACAAGAAGAACATCCCTGTAAGGGTTGTCTTGGATACTGGATGTGATACACTTATGATATCAAAGTATTGAGCTGAGTCACATATTGTGTTAGCAATAGACCTGGGTCACACAACTGCGATCCGGTTTGGAACCTGACCTGTGGCCCTGTTTTGGTTTTGGAACTGCCGAGCAACTAAACCATGCAATCACAGGTGGTTGCAACCCGGAACAGAACTGTAATCCACCAGGTTTTGGCGGGTTGTACCTGCAGCACAGCCTTATTTTGCATCAGCCCCAATAATCACAGCTTTTCTGCTCCAATTAGGTACTTGAGTTCTGATCAGATTGTAACATGTTATATATGTAGATTATGCGGTTTTCGACGCTCTTTCACCTCCCTGATTCAAATTTGCGATACAATCAGTATTCGTAGAGTCGCTGTGAAATAAAGCCGAAAATGCGGCCAAAATAGGCTATTTTTTGCAGCGACTCAACAAATACCAATTGAATTGCAAATCGGAAAGCAGGAGGTGAAAGAGGGTCAAACACTGCATAATCTACGTATACAGCCTGTCGCGATCCAATCAGAACTCAAATACTTAATTGGAGCAATAGTTTTGGAGAAAAAACCCACCAAAACGCGGTGGGTTATAGTTCGGTTCCGGTTTTTAACCACATGTGATTCGACGATTCAGTTGCTTGGCGCAACTAACTTGAACCAGTAATTTGGAACCGTTGCTAATACCAGGCACATGGTATTCTATTAGTAACTTGAACAGAACCAAAGAGAGTCGAAAACATTGATGGCGAAAGAGTAGACGGAGCAGGTTGGTAGTTTACCTTCCACGTAACTCTGCGGAATGAATCTCATTATACGAAAGAAACCTTTGAAATTGGTCCAATGGAGGATTTGTCTCACATCATGTTACCTCACTGGTGGATTGTCAAGCATGGAGCACTCAGTGGAGTTACCAAAGAACATGATAAGCTCCAGTTTACATCGAAACACTGCCATCAACATTGCATAAAGGTACTGGTATCTTCGTTCTGAATCGAGTATGAAGATTCTATTTTGAAGTTTGGTACTGATCCTCAATGGATCAGGATCATTGGTTCAATACATGTCAATGTGGCACATGAAATTGAGATCGACTGGATAGAGTGAATTCCATGGTAATACAGAGACTTCGACACATTATACAGTGAAGCAACTGCCAATGCTCTTCCGCCTCATCAATTCTACAATCATGCCATTGCCTTGAAAGATGGAGAGCAATCTCCGTGGGGTCGCATCTATGCACTCTCAGAAAAGAAACCTTCGGACCATAAGGAATATCTGAAGGAGATGGTTGATTCTGGAAAGATCCATCTGAGCAAGTCACCTGTGGGTGCACCTATGCACTTTGTTTCAAAGCCACACAAAAGAGGCTTACGATTGTGGGTGGAGTACAGAAGTTTCACTCATGTGACAATTATGAACCAATATCTATTGCCACATATAAATGAACTTAGAAATAGGGTTGCTGGATCGAGAATTTTCAACAAGACTGATTTGAAGGCAAGGTACAACCACATTGGAATTAAACCAGGTGATGAATGGAAAACAGTGTTTTGTACGAGATATGGACATTACAAATTCGTAGTTCTGCCCTTCAGATTTGCGAATGTGCCAGCTATATTCCCAGACTTGATGAATGAGATTCTGCAAGATCCAATACATCATGCAGTAGTAGTCAATATAGATGATATCCTCATCTATACAGAAAGCGAAGCAGAGCATGTGCAGTTGACTGGAGAATTTCTTCATCAATTACTGGAAAACAACTTGGCTATAGCACCCCATAAGTGTAAATGGCACCAGAAGCAAGTTGAATTCCTCAGATATCTCATATCTGGAGCAGGTGGCAGCATGTCCGAAGTCAAAATTGACACCAATTTTGAATGGAAGATTCTGGGGTCTGTCAAGGATGTCCAGTCTTTCTTCGGATGTGCCAACTTCCATCGACACTTCATCGATGGATTTTCAAACAAATGCCATACCATAACGGAGTTAACCAAGGAAACAATCGAAAAGTTCGATTGTAAAGCTAATCTGCAAAATCAAATAGCCTTCAATATGTTAAACAAGCACTTTACCGAGGCTTCCATATTACAACATTTAAACATTGTTTAGCCCATTGTGATTGAGACTGACACAAGTGATTTTGCAATCGGTGCAGTAGCCTCCCAAGTTATTGATAGACAATTGCACCTGATGGCCTATCACTCTCGAAAGATGGATAAACCTGAGATCAACAACACAATCCATGACAAAGAGATGCTTGCCACGGTATCTGCATTCAAAAAATGCGGCCATTATCTCGAAGATGCAGGTCATCCAATCAGTGTCTTCACTGATCAAAAGAATCTGGAATACTTTACGACTATGAAGATGTTCAATCATAGACAAGCCCACTGGGCTCATGAGTAGGCGGGATATGATTTCAAACTATTCTACCGACCATGTAGTACAAATGGAAATCCGGATGCATTATCTAGGCATTCGGAGTACCACCCTGAAAATGGGGGGGGTAGTGTTGAGGAATACGAAAACCAGCCGATCCATCGCGTTCTAAGATCTGATGAGTTGATAACTACCAAAAGGAGATACAGTACAAGTGACAGCAATAATGTTACGAGGTGAACCGACTGCAATTTCTTCGTCAAAGTTCAGAACAATTCCTGTAGTCAAGTTCAATTCATGGCTGTTCAAAGCAGTAGTCAGCACCACTGGCAACGATGCTACATGGCAAGAAGAGTACATCCGAGCTAGGGAATGTAATCCAAGTCCAGGTATCCCATTCGAAGACAAAGCCCTGCATTTCAAAGGCAGGCTGTGGATCCTGGACAATCTACAGTTGAAGAAACAGTTACTGGATGCGGAGCATGATTCGAAGATGGCTGAACACATCAAGCAGGATAAGACGATCGAGCTGGTCAGAAGCAACATCTTGAGGCCGGAAATGGAGAAATTCATAAAAGATTATCTCCGCTCATGCCCTGAGTGCCAAAGGAATAAAGCAGCACGCCATGCTCGCTACAGACTCCTACAACCACTCGAATGACCATACCACCCATGTGATGCAATTTCAATGAATTTCATTATCGAATTACCAGTATCAGACGGTACTCATTACTATGGGTAATCATTGATCAATTCACCGAAATGGCTCACTTCATTCCATTGAAAGATGAGAAGAAAGCTACAGACCTTTTTTTATTTATTTATTTATTCATCATACAGCATGCAGCCCATAGGCTATGGCCGGTGAGGTACAAACAAATAACCAAGAACAAGAACAACAAATGAAACCGAACAAAGGAAACACGAAAAACCCCTTGCTAGGTAGCACCGCTCCACAGTCCCCTATCACCCCTGCTCGAGTTACAAAGAAATTTCAAATAAATCATAGCGGTTTGTAACACGCTTCATACAATAATGAAATATCTGTCAGTCTCATTCGGCTTGGTCCTGCATATCATGCGGGTTCTCCCCCTGGAGTTTACCCTCCTCCTCCCTTCCCTGTTCAAATTTCATCCTCCTCTCAACTCTCTGCTTCTCCTGCCATTTCATCATCATCCTCCCCATCATCCCCTCCACTCTCACTCTGATGTTCCTCCACCCTATTGTTGACAGTTCCCTGTCCTGCAATTCCGATGTTACCCTGCCCAGGGTGTTCATCATCACAGAATTGGCCCAGGTACCATCTTCGAGTAGCTATATGTGTGTCGTGCAGAAAATGTTTCAAAGGTTGCATTGCTTTGTCGGTATAAAGAAGATGCTTCCAGAGATATCGAGGGTATACAACTCCAATTTCATTCCGCATGGTTTGTCTTTCGCGTTGGTATAAAGGGCATCTTAGTACAAGATGTTCTGGTGACTGGGACCTCCATAGCAACATGGGCAGTGAGGAGAGTCAACAGCATTGGTTGGTATTTTGTATAGGTAACTGCAGAAGTATCCATGTCCAGTTCGTAGTTGGGGGACAGTAGATGCAAACTGACGGTTGCCACTTCTGAAAATATTGTCTGGTTTGGTACGGAATGTTCCAATATAGTTCTTTCCTTTCGCGGGATGTCACATTCACCAATCCCCCCATTCCTGCATTTGTGCTGCTCGGGTTACCCTCTTGAGGTACGATAATGAGGTGTTATAGTAGGTAGGTGGTTTTTTCCACAGTGGACTTTTTTTGCCAACTTATTGGCAAGTTCGTTTCCAGGTACATCAGTATGGCCAGGAACCCATTGTACTGTGATAGTAGTTTTGAGTGCATGGAGGTTATTGGCGATGTTGGGGAGTGCCAGGGAAGTGGACTGTCCAGGGGCGGGTTTGAGAGTATTGAGACGTCGTATGGCAGCTTGATTGTCTGTGAAAATCCATACATGTCTTTTGGTGAGGTTATTACGTTGACAGATCTGAAAGCATTTCTGTGCAGCTTAAGAATACCAAGTAATTCAGCATCATAAACTTCCTGTTGATGGCCCATTGGATAGGTTGCTTCAATGACATCTTCTCCTGTCATTTCAACTACTGTTCCTGCGCCAATGATATCGTTCAACATAGATCCATCTGAATAACAAACAATATTGCGGTCATCTTGTTTCAACATTGCATACTGGGCTTGGTGGGCTTTGGCTTCCTCTTCCTTTGAACGAGGATTAATTTGTGTTTTGACTCTACTTTCAATCCATGGTGGACAGGCTGTGGTTGAATAGGTTTCAATCTCCGAGCTGTTGGAAATCCATGGACTGAGGGTTGATAAGGTTTGGATAAGACGTGTTTCAAATTTGTGGTTATTTTGTTGCATACAGTCCCATGAAATCCAGGGTCCGGTTGTGTTACTAGATTCTGGGGTTTCATGAAATGGAGGGAAAGTCAATGGACAACATTGTCGGATTGGATGCATTTCGGGAAACGTAAGTATTCGAATTGCATATTTTCTTCGCATGTGATTAAGTCGAACAGATACTGGTGGCAGGGCTGCTTCATTGTGTAGCGCTATTGTTGGGGATGTGCGGAAAGCTGCAAGGATGCACCGAAGTGCCATATTTTGAACTGTTTCGAATTTCTGTTGATATGTTGCTTGGCCCATCCACCACACTTCAGCTCCGGAGGAGGAGGGTAAACTCCAGGGGGAGAACCCGCATGATATGCAGGACCAAGCCAAATGACACTGACACATATTTTATTATTGTATGAAGCGTGTTACAAACCGCTATGATGTATTTGAAATTTCTTTGTAACTAGAGCAGGGGTGATAGGGGACTGCGGAGCGGTGCTACCTAGCCAGGGGTTTTCGTTTTTCCTTTGTTCGGTTTCATTTGTTGTTCTTGTTCTTGTTTATTTGTTTGTACCTCACCGGCCATAGCCTACAGGCTGCATGCTGTATGATGAATAAATAAATAAATAAATAAATAAATAAACACTTCAGCTCCGAAGTCGCAGACAGGTACAACACACGCATTGTATAGTTGGCGGACTGCACTGGGGGTTAGTCCTGATTCAGTATTGGCTAGTGATTTGAGGGCTCCAAGGGCTGTTTTGCCGCTTGCGGCCTTCAGCATGACATGGTGTTTGAAGTCGATTTTTCTGTCAAACCAAATACCAATCCACCTTACCACATCTGGACCAAGGCCTTTTGTGCCGGGGGAAATGGTAGTGCCATTGGGTAGGGTGATCAGTTCGTCATCGGAGGTATCACCGTTTCGTTTATTGTGGAAGTGCATCATTTCTGACTTTGAGTCATCAAATCGTACAGCATTGTTTTCTGCCCATTTGAAAGCTGTCCGTGCAGCCGCCTCGAGGCATCTTGCATTATAGGCTTTTGATTTGCTTCAAACAACAATTGCAACATCGTCAATGTAGCTTGGAGTCCAGGAGCTGGAGTAATGGGTTGTGAGTTCGTAGAAGAGAGGACTGAGATAGAGGAGGAAGAGAATTGGGGATGCAGGCGATCTCTGAGGGATTCCTGTCCGGACGGGGCTGAGGTCTTTCTTTTGTCCATCAAATGCCAGTGCTGTTGAACGTTTGGGTAGGAAGTGGTCGACCCATATTTGAATTGCGGTCGGGTAGCCCAGTTGTCGTAGTGTTAGGAGAAGACGGTCTTTGGATACATTGTCAAATGCGCCACTCACATCCATAAAGAGGGCATTGGTGATTTCCTTTGCATGTTTTCCTTGTTCAATTTCATGTGCAAGTGCCATTGCAGCATCTATAGCAGAGCGTTGTCTTCGTCCTCCTATTTGATCTTTGTGTAGCAGGTTGTATTTTTCAGCCATGTATGCAATTCATTTTGCCATCAACTTTTCGAGGATCTTCCCAAGGCAATTGAGAAGGGCAACAGGTCGGTAGGCCTTAGGTATTGAATAATCAGGTTTTCCAGGTTTTGGTATAATCACAGTCATTGCTTGTCGCCAACAGGTAGGGTGATATCCAGTGGTTCCAAGTATAGCCAAGAGACTGTTGAATTGTTCGGTGGCTGCTAGGTATGCTTGCCGGAGGCAGTTAAAGGGAAGCCCATCGGGTCCCGGGGCTATACGTGGTGCAGAGGTAAAAATCGCTTGTTTGATTTCTGTTGCGGTAAATGTAACCCATGGCAGAGTTGGTCGATTGGTGATATCAGTTGGGGAGGGTGCTACTGGTGGGGGTGGGATCATGGTAGAACGGAATAATACTGCCTTTTCTTCAAAAGTTACAGCTGTTGTGTTGGAGAATGACAGGGGTGGTGTCCGTTGGGTTTTCCTGGGTTTGGTATAATGGAGGGCGGTAAATATCTCTGTACCTTGTGCATTTGCTAAAAATTCAATCCACATGGTTGTCTTGGAGGTGCGGATATCCCGGAAATATTGGTTTCCAACTGCTTTGAATTTGATGTGATCACTTTCAAGGCGGGTTTTCTTCCACTGCATCTGGGCACGGTTCATCTGTGTTCGGGAGATTTTGAGTTGGGATGCCCACCAGTGTTTTGAATGTGTTGTAAGCTGGAGAACTGGGGTAGATTCCTGGACTGCATCAAGAATCATATCTCGGAGTAGTTCGGCTGATATGTCAAGGTTTGATTCGGTTGGTTGCTCATGGAGATATTGCCAGACCATTCGTGAGGCATGGGAGAGTTTACTGAGAGTTATTGAGAATAAATCCCAATCTGTCTTATTCCAGTTGTATCTTATCGTGTTGGAGTCAGTGATAACAAGTTCAGATTCTGCCAAGATATCAAAACGTATTGTTGCATGGTCTGAACCAGTTGATGCGTTGTCATCCACGGCCCAATTTGTAATCGAGTCATGGATGGCTTGTGAGGTAAAGGCTAAGTCGATAATAGAGGTTCCTTTGCCATATCGGTAGTACTATGTTGGGGTGTCTGGTTCATTGAGGAGGGAAAAGTTATTGGTTTCCATGATCTGAACAAGTTCGTCGACGCTTTTGGGTGTTTTGATTTGTGAATTCCACCATGTATGATGGGCATTCATATCACCAGCAATAATGCATCGTTCAGGCAATGGGATTTTGGTGAAGCTTCTTGGAATGGTGCAGAGATTAGATACGCCTTCATGTTCGTTGTAAATATTGAAGACTGTGATTGGTGCAATTGAGGGGGTTGATATTTCAAGGACTTGAATATCAGGATCCTGGCTGATGTCGGTACGTGGGGAGCATTTGATATTAGGGTTGTTTTTGGCCACATAGGCAATTGTCCTATTGTGTTTTCTCAAGTTTTTAGGTGGTATCAGTAGCTCAAATCCAGGGTGTGTTGTAATGAATGTATTGTCTGGGTTGAATTCAGGTTCTTGGAGTAAAAGAAGGTCGGCCGTTCCAACTGCAAAGTCAAGAAGGGTATTGATGACTAAGGAGGAATGGTTGCAGTTGTGTTGTATAATTCGAATTTTGGTGGGTGAATAGGAAGGTTGTTTAGGCATGGGTGATGGTCGGGTGGTCTTTCATGAACTTAGCTCGTACCTCAGCACGTATGGCAGTAATTGTTGGGCATTTAGAACCGTTGGCCCGGTGATTACTCTTGCAGTTGATGCATCGGATAACATCATGGACACACTGTTTGCCTATGCTGGGACATGATCCGCATGAGTGGGAGGTGGTGGTGTGAAGTTCTGTACATATGTTGCAGAAAGGTGATCGTTTGCATCATAGGTAGGAATGGCCAAATTGTTGGCAGTTAGTACATTGGTCGGTTGGTCGGGATGCCACATATCGGTCGGCTTTGCGTGTCTTGCCGTCTACTTGCACTCCACGATCTTGAATAAGTTTTGGTTCATGTTCAGTACGGACTGCAATGACCATGGTGGTTGCCTTTTTATGGGGTCGAGTTTCTGGCTTTGTAAGCTACAGACCTGGTCAATATCTTCCTCAAAGAAGTATGGAGATTCCATGACATAGCATCAAACATAGTGTCAGATTGTGACTCTAGGTTCACCTCCACATTCTGGTCCTCATTAGTCGAAGCTCTTGACATTAGGTGAAAGATATCTTTGCCATTCCACCCTCAAACTGACTGGCAAACGGAAGGAGTCAACCAAATGTTTGAATGTGTTCTGCAGAATTACGGCAATTACGAGCAGAATAACTGGTCTGAGTTGTTACACATTGCACAGTATGCTTGTTCCATCTCTCTGACCACCGCTACGGGAATGTCACCATGCGTTGTAAACTTTGGGTTTGATCCTCAAACAAATTGGTTCATCGAAGCTGAAGCAATGAAACTGGCATCTAGGAACAACGTTCACTGAATGACCAGCCTGGATGCACTGTACAGTAAGGGCTTAGAGCAAGCATGGGAGACAATAGGGAAGTACTATGATGGGCATACTATGGAACCTCTGACGTATTGAGTTGGTGATTGAGTGATGTTAAATGGGAAGAACCTCAAAACTCGAAGACCATCTAGGAAACTTGATGCGAAGCTTCATGGACCCTTTAAGGTCTCGAAAGTACTCTGGCCCACCACTATTGAGCTTGAGCTACCAAGTCAATGGCATATTCACAATGCCTTCCATGTATCACTCATTGAACTTCATCGACTTGCCACCAAGCCTACTAGACCTACTGTCAGGATTTCAAGGCTCGGAGTTGTAGGGGTTATAAAAACCAAACGGGAGGATACAGTGATCGCGGGTACTGCGTAACAACTAGAGACTCGAAATCCGGAATCACCAAAGTTCACAGAGGTAGGTGCCGAAGCTATTGATTGTTTTGTAGACTAGAGAACGAGTGAAGAACAAATCTATCCTCCGCGAATCCAGCATCATTATATACAGTTAACGCGACCGTCATCACCTTTGCTCACTCGTTCCAAAATACATCCTAACTCCACCCAACTATATACGCAACCCTTTCAGTCCGCGGCCTACGCCATAACCATCACGCCATATTTCCAACGCAACCAACAAAACCTGATTCTAACCAACAAAACCTGATTCCCTTCGTATTCCTGTATACCAATCATCGATCCATATTCCTCCCTCGATCCTCACTCGACACAACCGTGACAGTAGCTCCCCCTTCCACAGGCCGAGTTCCTACGAGGCTATTGATCCGGGCTTGCCAGGTTGTTCTTTGTGGAATATATCGATCGCCTGAAGTCCGTCCACATTGATAGCCGGTTCCCAGCTGTGTTCAGGAGGAGGAGGGTAAACTCCAGGGGGAGAACCCGCATGATATGCAGGACCAAGCCGAATGAGACTGACAGATGTTTTATTATTGTATGAAGCGTGTTACAAACCGCTATGATTTATTTGAAATTTCTTTGTAACTAGAGCAGGGGTGATAGGGGACTGCGGAGCGGTGCTACCTAGCCAGGGGTCTTTCGTTTTTCCTTTGTTCGGGTTCATTTGTTGTTCTTGTTCTTGGTTATTTGTTTGTACCTCACCGGCCATAGCCTACGGGCTGCATGCTGTATGATGAATAAATAAATAAATAAATAACCAGCTGTGTTCATCGTAGCCCTTCCACTTGACTAGGTACTGCAGTTGTCGTCGAAACATCCTCGAGTCGTCAATGCGTTCCACTTTGTATTCTTCTTCTCCGTCCACAATAACTGCAGGCGGTGCGGATTCGATTTGCCCTGGCAAGGGATCTTCCGATACTTTGGTCAATCGGAAGATTCGTTGTACTGGATACATTTGGAGATCCTTGGGTAACTGTAACCGATAGGCCCATGAACTGATGGCCTCCGTAATCTTGTAAGGTCCCAGGCGTTTGCAGTCAAGTTTCTTGCTGGATCGTTGTGTTGTACTGTTCCTGGCGTCCATCCAGACTCGGTCCCCAACCTTCATTTGCACTCCCTCTCGTCGATGCTTGTCCGCTTGATCCGCTTGGGTATCTTGTACTCGAGGCATCTCGGCCTGTACCTGTTGGAAGATATCGTTCATTTTCTGGGAGAGGGTATTTGCGTTTACTTCCCTGATATCGTTTCCATTCTGAATCCGATGTTGGCTAAAAGTCATTCTTGGTTGAAATCCGTAATTGCCAAAGAATGGTGAGCATCCTGTTGTTTCCGAGGCGTGATTGTTCGATGCGAATTTTGCCATTGGTAGCCACTGTGTCCAGTCGTTCTGTTGATAATTGACGAAGGCTCTGAGGTACTGTTCCATATCGGCGTTCATTCGTTCCGTTTGACCATTGGTTTGTGGATGAAATGCTGTTGACAGCTTTCGTTCGATTCCTAATCTTTCGCAGATATGTCTCCAGAACTCCGAAGCGAATTGAGGTCCTCTGTCCGATACTATGGTGTCCGGTAAGCCATATCACATGAACACCTCTCGTAAAAACATCTCGCCCTGTTTCTTGTCGTGTGTATCGTCCCGACACGGCACTAAATGTTTCATCTTTGACAACCTATCAACCACTACCCATATCGCATTGTACCCCTCACTTTCCGGTAGTCCCACCACTAAATCCATACTCAGATCCTTCCATGGTTGTTGTGGTACTTCCAGTGGTTTGAGCCATCCGTGGATTTCCTGATGAGTTGCTTTGCTGCATTGACATACATGGCAGTTTCATAAGTACCTGTCCACGTCCTTCCTCATATCTGGCCATTGATGATTTCTGTTTAGGAGTTCCAAGGTTTTTGCTCGTGCTGGGTGTCCTGCTGCCGGTGTATCGTGATGATCCTTTATCAGTTGAAGTTTCTTCGAAGTTTCTTCGCTGACGATTTCCGTGGCGTTGGCACACAGTCCTTCGCTGCTGTCATACGGGCAGTCCTTGCATATCCTTTGAATCCAATTCCACAACTCCTTTGGGCTAATTTCATCAGTTTCTCGGTTGACTACCTCCGCAAACGCTACCACCAGTCCCTTTTGTGTTCTTTGGTCCAGATTTTCCGTCTTCAGCATGATTTGTTGGGTTTTTTCTGACCCCCCCTTCGGAGGAATGTCTCCTGGCATTCTGGTAAGTGCATCGGGCTTCTGACTCAGTTTTCCTGGACGGTATATAATCTTGAACTTGAATCTTGATGGGAATTCAGACCATCTTGTTTGCCTTGTATTGAGTAGCTTTGATGTCATGAAGTATTCGAGATTCTTGTGATCTGTCAGTATTTCAATAGGATGTACTGACCCTTCGCATTCCGGTCTCCATTGTTCCAGGCTGTCAATGATAGCTCCCAGCTCTTGATCATAGATTTCGTAATTTTCTTCCGCTGGTGTATGTTTCTTTGAATAGAATGCCACTGGATGGAGGATTCCTTGATCGTCGTACTGTGACAATACTCCCATGGATACATAACTCGATGCATCGGTTTCCAGGACGATTTCCTTTTCGTAATCAATGTGTGCTAGGACTGGTGCTGTTGTAAACGCTTCCTTTAATTCGGCAAATGCTCTCTTTTGATCGGGGCCCCAGTTGAAAGGTACCATCTTTTTCGTAAGTTTGGTTAATGGTTGCACCACCATGCTATAGTTTCCTATAAACCTTCGATAGAAGTTTGCGAATCCTAAAAACTCTTGAACTTCCTTGAGCTTGCCAGGTGCTTCCCACTCCTTCACCGCTGTTACTTTTTCCGGGTCTATTCCAATTCCATTCACCCCAACTATCAATCCCAGATACTTCACTTCCTGTTGATGGAATTCGCACTTTTCTGCCATCAGATATAGACCGGCCTCCTTAAGTGTCATCATTATTGCTGTGACGTGTTCCTTATGTTCTTTTAAACTGTCACTGTAAATAAGGATGTCATCCAGGAATGCAGTACAGAAGATGTCCAGAAAGGGACGAAGAGTATCGTTGATGAATTCCTGAAAGCTAGCTGGTGCATTGGTGAGTCCGAAGGGCATAACGAGGGATTCAAACAGGCCATAACAAGTCCTAAACGCCGTTTTCCATTGGTCTCCTTCTGCTATTCGAATCATGTTGTAGGCGTCTTTGACATCCAGTTTGGTGTACCATTTGGCTTTTGACAATCTCCACAAGGTTTCTTGAATTAATGGTAACGGATATCGATTTTTTATGGTTCCTGCGTTGAGTCCTCGGTAGTCCACGCATAGTCGTAAGCCTCCATTCGGTTTAGGTGCGAACAACACTGGTGCTCCGCATGGTGATGATGACGATCTGATGAACCACTTTGAAAAGTTCTTTTCAATCCACTCTTTTAGGACCTGAAGTTCTTCTCTTGACAGGCTGTATATTGGTCCAAAGGGTGGGGTGAATCTGTCTTGGAGTGTAATCTTATGATCGTATGGTCTGTGTGGTGGTAGTCTTTCAGCGATTACTTTATCAAAGAGGGGGAGAAACTCATGATATTCCTTAGGAATTAACTGTTCCAGCGGTTTTTCTTGAAGGTCCTTCACTTGTAGGGCCTTGTTGATTTCATATAAGGTTACCGCGTACACCTTGAGTTTCTCCTTCTTATTCCGTCCCATGAATGGGGCTGCTGCTATGGCGCATATGTCCAGTTTTGGTCCATCGGATTCCATTGTTTCCATATGATTTCCCCATACCCATACGCTCGAATGATGTTGACAGTGCTTCTGGCAGTAATCGCTTTCAAATCCTATTCTTTTCTTTTGGAATTTGACTGTTACATCGTGAAGTTGTAGCCATGGTAATCCAAGTTTCGTAACGAACGCTGGTAATTGTTCCTGATGTCCACATATGCCTAAGCTTAGTTTTGCCATAGTGGTGATGGTTCCTGATTTGATGGGCCTTCCATCTATAACTTCTAATTCTCTTGATTCTGTTCATTCTTGTTCTTGTAATTGATGATGGCGGACGAAATCTTTGTCAATAAATGCTATTCCAGTAGCTCCGCAGACTATCAAAGCGTGGGTATCAATGATCTTGTCATCTATGTTCAGTGAGCATTTCACAACGAGATGTTTGCTTTCCATAGAAGACTCTTTTATTTCTGCACTTGATATAGAAAACTGCGAAATACCAAAACTAGCATTAACTGACAAAGGAAATTCGTTTCCAGCGCAATTGCCATCCTGATTGCACTGGACTAAACTTTTCCCGATTCCGCTTCCTTTCCTTTTCCTGTTGTCAAATCTGCATCCCCTTCATTCGCTGCCTTCCTAAACGGTGACACTTTCGTTTGTCCCGATGCTGCCTTCAGCTTCCTTGGGCACGATGCCGCGAAATGTCTGCTCTCCCCACAGTACATACATAATCCTCCTTCCCTTCGTCTTTTCCTTTCCTCAGGTGTGATCTTCTTTCCTTTCACTGCCAAAAGATCCATCGAGGCTGGGCCATGATAGCCTGCAACTGATCCCGCGGGTGCCGAGTCTGGAGCGGATGTGGTGTTGGTTGTCAAATCGGACTTCTTGTAACCTTCCCATTTCTCGGATTTCTTTTCCGCCGCTCTCCTGCTCAGTTGCAAATCTCTTTTTGACACCATCTTGACGAATTCAATCCTGCTTTCTGGCTCCTCAATATGTTGAATGGAGTCTTGAGCTCATTGGATAATCCATTTCGTAATGCATCAGTTGCGCATCTTGTTCCATTTGGTGTCTACTATGTATCTTTGAAATTCCGCGTAGTACTGGGAGAATTCACAGTCTCGTTGCCTGAGTTTCTCGAGTTCCCTTTTCGCCGTTGCTGCTCTGTCTTGATCTCCAAACGCTACATCCAGTAGGTCAACTAGGTCTTTCAAGGTATTGAGTTTGACTTCCCCCGAGATTTTGTCACAGTGTGGCATTAACTGTGCCACGGCCACTCCCTTCTGACACCCAACCGCGTATCTTAGCTTCTTCTGTTCGTTGTTGAACGCCTTTGGTTTTCCAGCTATCATTAATGCCAGCTGCACCTTCCACCCTCGAAGTTCCTTCCTATCTTCTCCTGAAAAGCTGGTGATGTCATTTACCTTCTCTTTTCGCTCTTCCCCTTCTGTTCTTACTCTTGATTCTCCCCCTCTTCCCTCTGTTAACTTCAGAATCCTGGTTATCTGTTGTCGATTTTCTTCGCCAAGTCCCTAAACTTCTCCATTTGAGCTTGAGCATCTTCCAGATTTTGTTTCAATTCCGCCAGGTCTGCATTTGCTTCCTCCAATGCTTGTTTTAGGATCCGGATTTCTTCAACCAGGTCCCCATGACTGCATGTTTGCTGTGTTTCTGTTGTTGCCGCTGTTTGTTGGGTAAGCAGTAGTTCCTGCTTCGGATTGTCCCTTCCTGGACGACTTTTTGTCCTTCTGCCAACAATTCCGATATTCGTACTTCCACATTCTTCACAGATTGCTGTTCCTTGAGCAATTCGTTCAGTCTGCTGGTCGTTGGTAGTTGGCTTATTGCTTTCAGCCCTTTGTTGATGTCCCCGATGTGCTCCCTGAGCTGTACTTCGCTCATGGCTTCTGTACTCTTTGTTGCCACAATTTCCAGCTCCGTCTGTAAGGCTCCAGTCAACGTGACATAGCAAGTTGGTCGTGATGATTCTCCGGACATCTTTCTGATGATGTAGAGAGGCGGCTGTGAGGAGGCGGGGTTCTGTTACACAGTCTCTGATTTCGTCTATATTATCTTGGATTGTTGAACTGCCGCTTCGATTTCTGCCTCTAAGAATGGGTTGCCATCTGCCAGAAGAACACCTCGTGTTTGCTGGGTGTTACGATAATCAGCGGGTTGGTACAGGGGCCGGATGTAACTCGTGGTCAACTTCCTTTCCTTTGTTTGCTTTCCGTTCGTTGTAGTCCGCCCACGAGATTTGGCTTTCTATATCCTTCTGTGTTGCTTTGATCGTGGATTCAGATTTTGTTGATTGGGCTTCTGCTGCTCTGCCAATTGTTGTATGCGTTCCCCGCAGTAATGTTCGCAGTAGCACGGTTCCTCATTCTGGCAATCGACGTGAAGACAGTAGTACTTGGTGCAGAAGTTTTTGAATAATGCGTCGTTGATCTGGAGGCCTCCTCCATTGCTTGCTGCTTCTGTCCAGTAGCTATTCCAAGGAGATATGGCTTATGGTTCGTCCCAAAAGTATGCTTCCAAAGGTTCCTCGGGTTCGTTGAGGATGGCGTCGATGCTATGAAAGGCGTTTAGGGGTTCTTGTTCGAAGAAGTTGATGGTTCGACCAGCTAGGTCGAGGAAATTGATTCGGATTGTTGAGGTTTGTTGCTGTCGTATGCTGGCATTTAAAACAGCGCGGATGCTTCTCGTCGATGTTTCCACAGGCACACAACGCAGGAGTGTCTCCAAAAGCTGTGTACTGTGAGCTTGTTTTCGAAGTTTCCAACTGACTTAAACACGGAACAGAGGGGGTTGCAAGGTCTGTGGCAAAAGTAACAACCGCTTCGATGAGAATAGCGGCACATATACTGAAATATAACCGGTAGAATCGATTGTGGACTCGTTTTTCTGTCAGGATTTCAAGGCTCTGTGTTCTAGGGGTTATAAAAACCAAACAGGAGGATACAGTGATCGCGGGTACTGCGTAACAACTAGAGACTCGAAATCCGGAATCCCCAAAGTGAACAGAGGTAGGTGCCGAAGCTATTGATTGTTTTGTAGACTAGAGAACGAGTGAAGAACAAACCTATCCTCCGCGAATCCAGCATCCTTATATACAGTTAACACGACTGTCGTCACCTTTGCTCACTCGTTCCAAAATACATCCTAACTTGATCCAACTATATACGCAACCCTTTCAGTCCGCTGCCTACGCCATTACCATCACGCCATATTTCCAACGCAACCAACAAAACCTGATTCTAACCAACAAAACCTGATTCCCTTCGTATTCCTGTATACCAATCATCGATCCATATTCCTCCCTCGATCCTCACTCGGCACAACCATGACCCCTACACCAGAGCTCAATCACCAAGTAAATGAACTTGGTTACAATGTGGATGGCTACAAGTATAAAACAGGTTATAAAGTCAAAGAGATCATGGGTAGCCAGTATAGCAAGAAATGGAAACAGGTTTTATATCTGATAAAGTGGAAGGAGTATCCGGAAGAAGCGGATTGGACTGAGGAACCTTATAAGAACATCGACGACAAGAAACTGTTGATAGAGTATCACAGATGGAATCCTCAGGCCACGTAAGATAACAGGATCAAACGGATGAGCTAGTACCGTTTCCCCACCAAGGGTTTTAAACGGCTGGCAAGACACCTGACAAAGGATTTGGTTTTGGGCACAAGAGGTCAAATTTCCAAACCGAGTGAAACATCAATTTGGTTTTTAAGGGCATACGGGGTCAAGATTTTTCCAAATCAAAGAAAGAAAAACAAAGCAAAGTGTCTTGGATGGACACAACCCGATTGATCGGTTCTCCTTGCTGCCATATGACTCGTCTGAATGTAAGCAAACTGATCAGTCGATTGTGCTTGTATGTCTCCGAGCAAGTTGTCGAACCGAAATGGTCTGTGCAAATTCACTATGTCGAGGATATTCAATAATTCACTTCATCGCACTGCATTATATTTCGCCAAAGGCCACGAAGAGCACAGTGGTATGGAGTATGGTGGTTCGGAGATGAACTCCCTACGAGAGGGGGTAGTGTTTCACATAGCATGTTTGCAGCGGGGTAATATACGATCACCCTCAATGTCCCTGATCAGATATTATCGGCTATCACATATCTCGGATGCCTCCGCCAATCTTTTCAGATGGCTAGCAAATGAACACCCACACCAATAATAAGTAATGACGGCTAGTTAATGGTCGCAGTCGCTTTCGCTCCGTATGGCCGACAACAAACAAATAGCCAGCCAACAGCTGGATGGCATCGGCCAGAAAGCTAACAACAAACGGACAGCTGCCAATCAACTGAATGGCACCAGCCAAAAGCCGATGATGGCCAGAGGCCAAAGAATACGTGCCGACTCTGAACAGCAAAGCTACTCTCTATCGAAAGAGGCCTATTTGTCTGCAGGTCATCAGATCGCAAGGATACCACTGGTCCAGAGGCACAAGCCTGCAAGCTTCAGGTCACTTAGGATACTGCTGGTCTGATTATAATCCAATGACGATATGAACGATAAAGGATCCAGAGATGGAGGACTGTGGTAGTTGCAAATGAGCGGGCATTAGTTCAAAGTAGGTCTGAAGGCGGTCACGATGCTGGAGCGCAGGAGAAAAGCATTGATAGTAGTATTCGTTAGAAGCAAAGACGAAGGTATCAAGACCTTGGGTTGTTCAAGTGTAGAAAGGCATCATAAACCGTCTCAGCAAGAATAACGAGCCCTAACTATATATGTAATGGAGAAACACTATTCTTTTGGTTCAGAATCTTCTAGTAATTTCCACATCCTGAGTCAAGCTCCTAATCTACCTTTACAGCAGTCGCAAATTAAGTATGGATACTCTTTGCTTGAGTAAACCTGGAGTGACACTCCCGGTTTTACAGAAAAGTATCACACCGCAGTAGCATTCACCAGAAAGTTGATCAACAAGTGGGTTCGAAAATGGTGAATTCACAATGACATCGTATTAGATAGTGATATGTGCTTAATATCAGATTTCTGGGAATCCTTTATGGCCCAACTGGGAATCTGGGAATCAAATGCCATCACTATAGCACCTATAGTCCACAAATCCACAGCTAAGTGGAGAATCTGAACACAGTTATCAAATATCATTTCGAGGCATATGGGGCATATTGCTCAAAGGAATAGGACTATTGGCTGCCATTGTCTGAATTCAGCTACAATGCAGTCTACTATAAGTTCTTCAACACTGATCTGTTTCATGCCGATGTGTAATTCCTGCCAAGGATACTGATTGATCTGCTGGTACAGACCATGAGTACCACCTGGCAGCCAAAAATCAGCCAGGGAGCAGATGAAATTGCCAAACAAAATATATCAACTCTCCGTATGTGGAGAAAGTGGCTGAAGCCAGTGAAAAAAATAATTATGGAAGCTACTAAGTCTTGCTGCCTGAATGATTTCAAAGTGGGAGATTCTGTTTTTGTCAACACCAGGCTTCTCCTGATTGTCTAGCAAACCTAACTAAATCGCAATTGGTATATTTCAATTCCAGAAAGATTGAACAACCTGTAGAAAGGGGGTTTCGCATAATTGCACCCATCAGCATCAATGCCTCCAGATTGAATATACCAGCTCAGGGGAAAATGTCCATTGTTTGTAATATCACCCATGTCAAATAAGATCATGTGGATAAAGACCAAAAATATCTTCCAACACCACTGTTGCATATGATGACGAACAAGGATGCAAAGTATAGAGTTGAAGCCATTCTCGAGCATCAGCGCACTTTGACGAAAACCCTACAATATAAGGTAAAGTAGTTTGGATATTGTTAACTGGACTGGCAATCTACAGCCAATTGGAATGACCGCTGCAGAGATTCAGTACAATATTTGAATTGAAAAATGAGTTTCTTGATCTATAAATAGATGTTTAAAGGCTAAAAAATTGGTTTTTGGTACATGCCATGGCTGTTGACATGCAGGAGGTGAAATCAATTGGTATTTATCTGTAATTTCTTTTTGGTTGCTTCATTTTGGGGCTGGTGCTGGGTTTCTTGGAGGGGAGGTAGTTGTGGAAGATTCAGACATGTATATTAGGTGTTGCTCTATATGACTTTACTGAAACACACTGACAGAATTATTCAGTGGCAATATAATTGACCTGTATGGTACATCAGCAAAAACTGATTTTTGTTGATTGAGTTTATTGAACATGCTGCACCAATGAAGGCCAAAATAAAATGCGGACGTTGGCGAGAATGGGCCTTCAAGTTGTATTGTGCTGACAATATTCTGAAGCTTTTGTTATCCTTTAATTAACGAGCTCTGGTTGTACTTTTATTTTGCCAATCTCTCTATACTACTTTCGTCAACACTTTGGTGAAGTCAAATACCATGGGCTCAAATGGGGTCTTGACCCCATTGGAGGCAAAAAACAATCATCTTGTTTTCATTGTCAAGATATTTGACATACACGTTCATTGACTTTATTCAAACCCCTTTTGAAATGTATGTCCATCCCTTACGCTCTCTTAATTTTCCAAACTCACAATAGTTGTCATCCTCAACTCACTGAAATTGATAAGGCTGTTCATTTGATCCAAGTTAGTATCTATTCTCATAATAATGATTTTTGTACGCAGATGATGTGTTCTCATTATTCTGAAGAGTTCATATTACAAATAGTTGTCGCAAATATTTTTTTAGTAAACCTGTGATTTTTTATAGTACTAAATGACTGATGACAATTACGATACTGAAGTTTACAAGTATCCGTGCAATTTATTTATTTATTTATTCATCATACTGCATGCAGCCCGCAGGCTATGGCTGGTGAGGTACAAACAAATAACCTTGATCAGGAACAACAAATGAAACTGAACAAAGGAAAAACGAAAAACCCCTAGCTTGGTAGCACCGCTCTGCAGTCTCCTATCACCCCTGCTCTAGTTACAAAGAAATTTCCAATAAATCATAGCGGTTTGTAACACGCTTCATACAATAATACAATATCTGTCAGTCTAATTCGGCTTGGTCCTGCATATCATGCGGGTTCTCCCCCTGGAGTTTACCCTGCTCCTCCCTTCCCCATTCGAATTTCATCTTCCTCTCAACTCTCTGCTTCTCCATCCTTCTCATCATCATCCTCCCCATCCTCCCCTCCACTCTCACTCTGATGTTCCTCCACTATATCGTTCACAGTTCCCTGGCCTGCGATTCGCATATTACCCGGCCCAAGGTATTCATCATCACGGAATTGGCCCAGGTACTATCTTCGAGTAGCTATATGTGTGTCGTGCAGAAAATGTTTCAATGGTTGCATTGCTTTATCGGTAAAAAGAAACAATTCCAGAGATATCGAGGGTGTACAACTCCAATCTCTTTCTGCATGGTTTGTCTTTCGCGTTGGAATAAAGGGCATCTTATTAGAAGATGTTCCGGTGACTGGGATCCTCCATAGCGACATGGGCAGTGCGGGGAGTCAACAGAATTAGTTGGTATTTTGTATAGGTAACTGTGGAAGTATCCATGTCCGGTTCGTAGTTGGGTGACAGTAGATGCAAACTGGCAGTTGCCACTATTGAAAATATTGTCTGGTTTGGTACAGAAGCATGGAGACAAATGTCAATAACACTTGGAACATTCAGAACAGTATTGACCGTACTATACTGCCTTGGAAAGCAATTATGTTTTTGCTGATGTGCAAGCTTGTGAATAGACCCAACTGGTCCATGATCCCACAACTTGGCTATAGTTCCAAATCAATATAAATAGCACTAGAAGCAAGTCAAATGTCTGCAATATCGCATATCTGAGGAAGGTGTTAGTAGTATTACTCACTCACTGACAGAAATTTGTGCTATTAACAAACTGATATATTAAGTGTAAACCAAATCCTTGCAAAGACATTTATCTTAAATCTTACACTTTTGGCAAACAAATTCAAACAAAAACATATAAAAAGTTCTGATTTTATTGACTTGGAATATCATTTATCTTGAATCTATTGTGCTGAGTTCTATTATCAATACACACTTAAATTGAACAAACAACAACTGGTAATTTTTCATTATTAGAAAATCAATAGTTTCTATATCAGTTTTTATTATAAACGCTGTAGTTCAACTCAAACAACTGATTAAATCTGATCTTGATCTCAGTACAATTTGATACAATATAAACTGATTTACTTTGTTACTAATACTAGGTATCAGTTTGACAAATGATAAAATTGATACTATTCTTCAAAGCAAGATTGCAGAGTCTGCAAAAGATATTCAATTATTTCTTGATTTGCCAACTTCAATTAATACTATATTGAATACTTTTTAAACAAAAGCTAGCTTTTAACTCAGTTAATTAAGAAAAGCGGAAAAAGTTTTACTGGAAATCAAATGTTCAAAATTAAATAATCTTTGAAATACAAATGAAATACTTTATATAAATCTTCATATTATGGTACATCAAATCTGTTCAGTACATAGCACTTGAGGCTGATGTCAGTTATATTACTATTGGCATAAATCTTTTCCATGTTGTTGATGCATAAATATACTCCATTGTTTATTACCTACAATAAATGGATACAATCCAAATCATCTACGAAATACATAACCAAGAGATATATCCAATGTTATCTTCTTTCACAGAATGGAGACTTTGTATGGCCGGTTCCACCAGTTCAATTAGTATATTTACTGATTAAAAAAATCACAAATACCTCATGACTATAATTCATTTCCATCAGAGAAAGACACTGTGTTTAAGACTTGGCAGAATCAAATTTTAATATATTCTATCAGCCAGGCAGTACAAACAGGAAACTAAATACAATATCTTGGTATTATAATTACTGCCCAAAGAAGGAAGAATATAGTGCTGAAGAATATGGAAAACAGTCAAACTAGTGAGTTGTAAGAATAAATCATATCATACCCACTGCTGAAAATACACAATTTGTGATAGCAATAAAGTTACAAAGATAACTGATAGCAATTTTTTCTGCAAAGTTGTTAGAAATTACAGTATTTAATTTCAATTTATGGCAGTGTGAATCTGTAGTCAATACAGCAAATAACAATAATATATGGTAAGAAAAGTATATCTGAGCCATGCAAAACAACACAAGTACACATACTTCTTTTTCAAACCCAGCTCTATATTACAATGGCTCAATGTATATTCTGAATTATTTGCAATTAAGACAACGAATAGTTGAAGTGAAGTACAATTTTAAAGTGGCTGGAAATATGGGACAGAAATATACAATCCAGTTGGTTGAATGAAACTGCATTTGGGCAGAAATAGAGAAATTTATTGATGATTATATTCACTCATATCCTGAATATTGACAGAATAATGTGGCTTCTATCGCTTATAATGACATCTGCAATCATTTCAATTACTATTCCACCTATGGAATTCAATTCTAGCAAATGAAATAATTGAATTGCCTGTATCCAAGTGATATTTATTAGTATATTCAATGGTTAACTACTGTGCTACAATGATTGACTTCATTCAAGTAAAAGATGATAGGAAGAACACTTTGGACTTGAATATAATATCCTTGAATAAAGTTTAGAGACTTTATAGTCTAGTATAGGATATAGTTCCAGATTGGATCTCGAGATTCAACTGCATATTTTGATCCTCTTTGGTTAAACTTTTGAATATATGATAGAAAATATTGTTACTATTCCATCCTCAAACAGATAGATATATAGATACTTTCAACCAGATACCAGAAGGCTATTTGACAAAGTATTGCAATTATGAATAAAATATTTGATTAAATCTATTATTAATTGAAAAGTATATCTTTAATAATATACTGACCACTGCAATGGAAATATTATTATTCACTACAACCTTTGAGTATGATCTTGGAATAAATCAGTATATTATAAATGTAGCCCAGAATTTTGCATTTACAAATTACATTCAATGGATGACAAGTATGTATATACTTAGTTTTAAGTATTGAAGATAGATACTGGTGACAATTGGAAAGTACCATGACAGGTGTATCAAGAAATCAACAAAATATTCACTTGTAGCTTTAGACTAAATGGAAACAACCTCAAAATGTGAAAACAATTTGTAAAATGACATGTTTAGTATTATTGATCCTTTAAGATCTCAATAATACTTTTGCCCAGTACTATACAGCTTGACCAACTGTATTGATAGCATATTGACATTATATTCCATATATCAATATTGAATCTTATCAACTCATGACTAGTATTGGCAACGAACCAAATTGGTTTGTGACATATCAAACTGAATGGGGATTGGATATGAGTTTGATCCGTGATTTGCAAATTTCTGCCACTTCGTCACATACTGGTTCGCGAACCAATGAATTACGAATGAAATGACATATGCAAATTCTTGTCCGATCAGCTCAAATTTTTCTTTATTCTGTAGTACGTGAAGTTACCTACAAGATACAAAAAATTCAAGCCGATCAGACAAAAACTTGCATACTTATTTTCATTTGAAATTGGTGGGCAAATTTGGTGGGGTTTGAGCCAAAATCTTGGCAAGGATTTGATTCAAACGAATCAAATCGGTTTGTCAATTCTCATGAACATCTGTGGTTCGTTGCCAATACTACTCACAACCAGCTCAATTGGATCTGTATCCCATTGTATTAAGAATTATATGAGCTCCATTATCATATGAACAACTATGAGTATGAAATAGGTTTGGTAGTTTTGAAAGTCATACTCAGCCAGTATAGCAATAAACAAAAATGGGTTATATGCCAGATTAGGTGAATAAAATATTTGGAAGATGCAAAATGAATAGAAAAGGTATATAAAAACTTCAATTATAGAAGACTGTTAAAAGAGTAAGACAAATGAAATTCGTAGACTATGAAGGGCAACTTGATTATATAAATAGTTGAGCTAATATCTTTTTTCAAATCAAAGGGTTTTTAACAGCCAACAAAATACCAGATAAAGGATTAAATATTTGGATACAAAGGGTCATATTGTAAAAATCAAAAGAATAATACATTTGGTTTTGAAGGGCACAAGGAATCACATCTTGTTCCAAATCGAGAAGCAAATCAAAAAAAGAACACCATGAATTATTGTATTAATACAAGTAATTTAATTGATTTATTCTGTATACTACTATATTCTTCCAGGTATCAAGTATGTTAATCAATTTGTATGAGGTGGTTGATATTGACTTACTAACTTGATGGATTTCAAAAATAATTCACTTCAATGCAGTAGATTATATTTCACCCAAAAGGAGCATATCTGTTTGGTCCTTCAAAGGCAAATTCTTAAAGAGAGGACATATATTATACATAACAAGTTTACAGTAAAATAATACATAATTACTTTTGATTCTCTGTATTATATTGTTATGATATATTAACCAGTATAGATACCAAGGCCAATGTTTTTGAATGGCTAACAAATAATTATCTACATTTCTAATAAACAACTATAACTATTGAATGGTCCTGGTTGCATTTGCTCTGAATCATTGATACTATATAGACAGCCAATGAATAGTTGAATGATATTGGCCAAGATATGAATTACTGTTGAAAGATCTAGCAATATATATTGATAGTAAACAAATAGTCTGTATACAGCTGAATAGCATATGCCAAGAACCTGATAATAGTTGGAAACCAAAAAATTTATATCAACCCTGAACAGCCAAACTACTCTCCATGAACCATAATCAATTTGTTTTGATATTAATAGATCTATAAGCTACTACTGGTTTAGAGGCACATAACCATAATATATATATTATGAAAAATATAAGTGGTCTAATTATGATCCAAATAATGACCAGAATAATAGATGATTGGCAATTGGGAATCAGTAATTGTTTCAAAGAACAGGTTATTGGTTAGAAGATATTAGACATTTAGGGAAAATTATAGTTAGAAATTGTTGTTATAAAGTGAAGAAAAGGATATATAGATCTTTGAGCTCTTCAAGGATAGAAAGGTAAACTTTTTAATAAGAAAAACAACTCTGAATAATATATATATTTGGAAAGCCTATTCTGTTTATTCAGAATTATAAAGTATTTACCATATTTCAAATGATGCTTTTAGTATGCTACTGAAGATAGTCCTAATATAAATCAAAATAATACTTGGAAATACTAAATCTTGAGTAATACTGTCATTGTTACAAAGAACTATATAATACTATACCTTTTATATCCATTTGAATCTTCAATACCTTTATTCAATGCTAGAGTAAAAAAGATATTGTATTTGAAAAACTTAAAAAATCAAACAAAATATATCAAAGTTGTATTATTATAGAAATGAAAATTTTCAAAATTTGTAAAATAAAAAATATAATTCAATAATTTAAATTATCTGGTGTTTTGTAATATATTATTATCAATTTCTTCTCCTTAGCAGCAAATATTAATTGTAATCAGTCAATTTTAGCCTGTAATTAAAAGCCACATAAAATACTAAATGATATATACTAAATCATTCTTGCAAATATAATAGTAAGCTGTATAATATTAAATATATCCCTTTTGGCATAACTAATATTTTCATTATAATGCAAATATATAATACCAGCTTTGATATTGCCAATGATTACATCAAAAATCATAAGATTCAATATTTTTGGATTTCTAAAAGTACATATACATCTTCAATTATCAGTGATAGATTTTTACATGCTATACTATTAAAAATAATGTTTAGTTTGAGTAAAATATTATACAAATTATTGAAAAGAATGCTCTGTTGTTACCCTGTCCACCATATACTTTTTACTCTATCATAGCAAAGAGTAAGAATTTGACAGAAACTCTAATCGGCTCAAAGGTCTGGTACCCAATCACTATACCTCAATACATATATATTTGTCCGTATAGAAGCTTATAGTATTTCAAAAGTTTCCCAAAAAGTTGGTATCTACCTTTGATATATGTTTTGCAAATATAACAACAAGGTAAGTACCAACAAACCCCCGTCTTTTTCATTTACTAGTATTGATTGCACTGTTCCTGAATTTAAGTTTCCACTGATGACAGAGGTAGCCGAAGGCGTTGCTAGGTGCAACCTGTTTGTTTATGCTTCAAATTGGCATTATCTCGGGGACTTTCTCCATCCCTTGTACAAATCACTCCATGAATAATCTTGGCTTCATTGAACGCTACTCTCTTGCTGAACTGACTATGAATTTACCTTATTACTACATTTTATCCTGTTCGTTTGCCATTGATGCACTGACACCATACGACGTGAGTCCCAGATGTGGACAATGATTACAATAACGCAGGGCCCTGAAACTCACTTGCGTTTACCGCTAGTACGTCGGATAAGCATTGTCTATCCTGCGAACCTCCACGCCTTCGGAAAAGAAACGGTACTGACTAGCTAATTGAATTTCGTCAGACTTCTCTTCATATTCATCACTTCTATGGAAGTCTATATTTGTGCAGACGTTCCTCTCTTGGCTCCGTCGCTCAGCCACCTGTTTTGAGCAATAAGTGCATTTTAGATATGACGCGTGTTCCTTCTCCGAGCGAGAGTAATAAGATGTCTGCGGATACGCCTCCGACGTGTATGCATACTACTCCAAGAATGTAAACAGATACATATAGGGTGACCTTGACAACAATAACGACCCTCTGCATCCGATGAGCATAGGAGCCTCAAGAGGTATAGCATGGGTTCAACAAGCCTGAAGCCCTTCTCTAATAATTCCTTGAGCGTCCCCGATGTTAGTTTTTTTTAGTTTCAAATCAATAGAACTATCACCGGCTCAACTCGAGCTTTTGATACTCCATGCATGGGTACAACAAATGCAAAGCTGGCAGAATTATCCTAAGCCCAAGAACATATGTGGATCCGGTCCATTCTTGGAAACAACTGCATCTCCAGTCGTCTGTGGGGTACCATATTAGTTATGCCTATTCTTACGTCCAGCAGGTTCGAATTGCAATTTTCACAACACACGACCATGGCTGGGCGACTCTATGGCTCACACTACCCGTACCTAGTAAAGGTGTAAAGGTACATGGTCCCAGGATTGTTCAGAGCCTCCCGCTGCAAGCGTTGTTCCAGGAGGGTGTCAAAAGTCGGGAGCACCCATAAAATGCGGAAATTCAACACCTCCACCACAACAATAGAGAGAAATTCCAAAAGAGCAGGGGATTAGAATAGGTTATCAGAGAAGATTCTATGAAGTTTTCTCAGGAAAATATTTGTTGTGGAGAGAATGATGAGGATCTTGGCATTTCTTATTGTATAGGGAAAAAAGTCGGGCGTACTTTGCCCTGTGTCACCGCGCCCTAAATACCTTTGTACCCTAGTACATTGTATCGTTGTCAGCAGTTTCCCAGAGTAGATGCATGCTGCCTACTTAATTGCCTTTCTGCTTACTCTTCCCACAGAGGCCCGTTGAGGTGGATATTCGCCGGCCGGTGGGGCTTGCATACAGACATATGTTGTGAAAAGAACTTTACATGTATGGGGTAAAGGATGCCTGCAGACGTGGGGTAATGCGAAAGGACGCGCTTCAGTAGTAAGAGGAAAGAGTGTAAGCCATAGTGTTGAAGGGTTTGTTTGTTTGTAATCATATTGTATTCGGCCGCTTGCGGCCATGACATAACCTATTCCTTAAGCACTTCCGCAGCCTAAGCTACATCCAAGTCATGCTTCCTGATCTCCTTCCCATATAGTGTTGAAGGGTGGTCTGAGTCTAAATTCATGCAACTTCACTCTTTGACAACGACTATTGGGATTCAACGCGCAGCGAACTGTGACCTCGTTACCGCCTATCGGGACAGGTGGCGACGATCTTCTTGCGTTTTTTCGATCTTCCTTCCCGCTTTCTAGACCCTGTAATGATGTATATGCAAAATAAACTTTTTCGTGGTGACCGTGGGGTGTGCGGCCAAGGGAAGGTGAGATGAGTATGACGAATGAGGCAGCGCAGCAGCTGTTCATCTCCACCACTACCGTCGAATGCCGTCAAACTACTATGCCAACGTTCTCCAACTCCGGATGCCAGAATGGCCAGTGCTGTGGGGAACAGAATCCATCACCCCGCACCCGCCAGAATCGATTACACAAAAGCCCACAAAGTATGCAAACCATAAGAGTTTTTGTATATAATATATATCATACTGTTAGACTATATACTTGTATGTCAGAATTTGTTATAGTTATATAGAGCCAAGATCGATAGTAGACTGAAGAACAGTGAGGAATGGAAGAGTATATACTACAAAAGCAAACTCAAATTTGAAATGGAAAGAATCAGGATTCGAATTGAAGGAACTAGATTTTGCAGCAATACCCAGAATTATGCAAAAGTAGTATAGAAAAATAGCAGAAGTAGGATATATTATGAAATTAGTATATAAATCTGGTATTCAGTAGGAGATTAAGTTTCTTTCTTCACCTGTTCTTGAGTCTACAACACAATCAAATAGCTTTTGGCTTTTATTCCTTACATATTTGAGTCTTTTGAATCTAGCCTCTTGATTAGTGTTGGCAATGAACCCCAGGGGTTTGTGAAAATTGACAAACTGGTTTGGTTTGAGTGAACCAAATTGTTGTCAGGATTTTCACTCAAATCAAATCAAATTTACTGCACAATTTCATACAAAAATAATTATGTGAGTTCTTGTCCAATTAGGTTGATTTTTTTTTTGATTCTGCAGTAACTTCAAAAACTACAAGATCAAAAAAATTCGACCCGATCAGGCAAAATCTCGCTTAGTTTGGATTATTGAAAATTGATTGGTTTGCGAATTGCTTTGTGATAAACCACCAGAAATTTGTCAATCTAGGATCGAACTTGAGTGAAATTCCTTCTTGGTTCAATTCATTACAAATCGATTCAGTTTGTTGTGATCACTACTCTTTTATACAGTTCTTGTTTATTTCAGTACAGGCTATCTTTGACTTTTTTCCTTTCGGGCTATTGGTTGTTATAACTCCTAGATTGCTGATTCCTGAACCCTGGAAAAAAAAACAGTCAACAATTAATTCTACTGGTTATATTCCCAAATCATATTTATGTACCACTACCATTATGAGGATAGTTTTGATATTTGTCGCAGACTGTAAAGTATTTGTTGCACTGTGTTTTGATTCTTTGGCAGTTTTGAAAATGGAGTAAATATATAGTATCTGGTACTATATTGGTATAGTTTGCCTCTGGAACCTCTATATACCAAAAAATCCAAAAATTTTTCATTTTCTATATCATTTGTATCAATGAAATACAATTATATACTGGCCACGATCTATTATATTCAAATAGATATGTAGGCAAATCTTGAAGTTATTTAAAG